>SRMA01024593.1:19712-213558 GCA_007224835.1 Danionella cerebrum | reverse complement strand
TTTATGTTAATTTTCTGCTTATAAACAAGTGTAAATCGACAGGGATTGTAAAAGAGATTTCAACCGAGTCACAAAATATAGGCCTATTATATTATTATTAGTAGTAGTGCTCTGCTTAATTGTTTAGATGAAACAAATATACATGAACACACTTGATTGTTAAAGTAAAAACCTGGGAAGAAATTATAGATTATTATAGATATAGATCATTAACTAAATGAACTTAAGTAAATTAAGTTATTGAGAAAAATATAGATAGAGAGCTAAAAATTCATTCATTCATTTTTCAACCCGCTCATTCCCTTTTGGGGTCACAGGGATCTCCAGGTCACATCAGGTACAGACAGGTCAGCAATCCAAAGCAGGGCAACATTCCCTCACACATTCCCACCTAAGGGAATTTAGATTATTCAATTAACCTAACCGCATTATAAATTAAAAAACCCATTATAAATTAAGAAACATAAAGAAGCAAATTCAGATTTTCATTATCATGTAAACATTTACAGCATCTATTTTTATACAATAACAAAGAAAATGGGATGACAAATAAAGTTAAATAACAGGCAGAAAAAAATAAATGTGTTTTTTTCCTGTAATTTTTCTGGAGCTTTAATATAAAATAGAGCTATAATCAAATGGTGGCCATTAGTACAAACATTATTTTAGTAGTATTTATTAAAAAATACATTTCATTATAAACAAATACTACTGGGGCCGTTGTTGAGGTGTTGTTGAACTTTAACATTGCAGTTAAATAAATTATTCATTGTAGTTATTGAAATAGAAATCAAAATTAAAAATCTAATAAATAAAAAATTCTAATAAAAATAAAAGGCAGATTGCAAACTGAATTAAATGTTTAATAATAATTTTAGAGCATTATAGTATAATCAATTGTAAATGTTGATATTTTATACTACTACCAACATAACACATGCAGTACAATTATGCATGAAAATATTCTTTATTATTATTATTATTATTATTATTATTATTATTATTATTATTATTATTATTATTATTATTAACACACAACATACAACTTACAACTTACTCAAATTCAAATATATATTAAAAATCTAAACAAAGTTCAATAACCATTATCAGTAAATCAGGAGTGTTCACTTTTATTTTTGATGATAATATAAAATCAAAGAGAACCACGATGAAAACAAAACATTAACATTTTTAAACATGCATTTTGTTTTTCTTTTAGTCCCCCCAAGGCTTACTTCCCTTCCTCACTCGCTCTCTTTCTCTCACTTTCCCCCTCTCTCTTTCTCTCTGGATGATGCAAGTATTTGTAAATTCAGTTTAGAAGTTTAAAAAAAAAATCAGCAGAAAGTATTTACATTTAAACTGAACAAATAGCCTTTTCAGTTTCCAAGCAATGAAACTAATTTCACAGGCCAATAAGAGCAGTGTCCGAAACTTTAGTGTGGAATTGGCTGATAAAAGCAGAGCTATAATGAAGACACAGGGTGTTTTGGAGCATTTCGCTGCAGCCCAGTTGAGGTGACATTCTCTGCATTTTAAAGAGCTGAGCTGGAGTCTCAAGGGCATCGGCATCACAATCCACGCACACAGCCTGGAAAGGAGCACTGGACTGCAGCAGCCAGATCACACTGACCCTGCATCAGACCCTCTCTCCATTCACATGTAGTTAAATAGCTCATGACTATGTTAGTTATCTTGGGTTTATGAAAGGTATACACCCTGTTAACTAGTCTGCATTCACTCATCATTCAAACAGAGTCTTAAACTAACATTAGGCATGTTTTAGACTTTGGAAGGGAACTAAAGTGCTGTAAACAAACACAAACGTGTAGGGTGAACATTAAAAGTCCTCTCAGGAAGTTTTCTCACTGTGGCACACAGAAGTGGCTGTATATAATTATAACATATTATTTTTATAGCAAAAAATGTTTAAAAGTAATATTAACGCATTTTATATTTTAAGAAAGGCCCCATTTACTACCATTTATATTGTTTTACGTTTTGTTTCTGGTGAAACAGCGACTACTAGCGTTAACTTTTATATTACATCACAATAATGTAGATTGTTTAATTTGTTTTTCTTGTAAAAAAAATTGTGATCCGTTAAAAACAATACATTTTGTGTCAAATCTTGAGCTGATTTTTCCTTTATTTCTTTTAAAACAATTAGCAATTCTTCTCAGTCATTGCTAATGGTCTGAGAAGAAGAGAGGCCGCCAAAAAAGTGTAAAGAATCTCATTTACAAGTCTTATAAAAACCGAAATTGTCAATATGAATCAGTGGTAGAAAACTAGAGTTGTGTCTGTAGGAAAAATGTAATCCAGGTCTTTGGCACTAGACTTATTTAGACTGTTCATTTATTTTAGAAGAGTGTTCTACCTGTATTAATCAATATACAAAATATCGATTTTTTTGACACCGCAGTAAAATAATTTATTATTTTCCAAAAAACATTATCCATTAACAAAGGCATATCGAAATTAGTTCATTAATTTTTTTTCTTAACACAATTCAAGCAAAAGAAGGGGTACACCCTGGACGGATAAGACTTAGGCCTTTAAACGTAACTATAGTTTAACTGTTTAAAAAAATATTTCTAAACTTATAATGAAGATTTTTTGATGTTTTGATAATAGATCTAGGATATTTCAATACAGTTAAAGTGTTAAGGAATCAGTTAATTGCGGCAATGCACCAAAAAGCCAAATGCTAACAACAATAAGAACAATTCTCTAAAGACAAATCCTAACACAGTCACCCAATCACCTCCAGTCAACAACCTGTCATAAAAGACTTCTCCCATAGCTTTAAGATTTGTCAGACCTACGGTTCACTCCCCATGACTCTCCATGCTTGGAACCACCCTGCTTGGCACACTCTCTGGGTGTTTCTAGGGAACCTTACTGCATACTCACCCACTGCCATGCTCCAATCCCTTACCTGATTCGAGGACGAGGAAACCACTGTCTACCGGACTCTGGTGCCTTTCTAGTTGCAGACTTTGGCAAGCTATTCCTGTCCTTTCCAAAGAAACGTCAACATTCTGAACCTGTGGATAATTCAAAATAAATCTTGTACATATCTCATCCAGCTCCTGTCCTCCTTCTAGCTGTGACAGTAAGACTACAAACAATATAACCAAAACCACTCCTTCTTTACAATGTAAAGTTTATATTTTAGCCACGATACCAGTCCTGCTCAAATATTATGTAAACAAAATAAAAGTTTGATTGTATGTTATCTAAGTGCTTTGGGATCTTCTGGGATTTGCTTTTCCCAGGCACACCATCCCAAATTTCATGTCAGTTGGTCGTTTCAATCAGAAATGACAAATTTGACAGATTAAATGTCTTAATTTGTGGAATGTTTTTCACCATTGGTTTGCCCCTTGAACCTAATCAGGATTTATAAGGAAGACGAATAGATACATAAATTTAAAAAATTGTTTGTTTTCTTTATTTCCCTCAATTTGCTTTTGAAAGTGAACCCTCCCTTAAACATTGTTGGTTTCTCTCTCTCTCCCTCCCTCACTCTATTCTGTCCATCTCACTTTCCCTCAGCGCCCTGCCTAATTTCAAGAAAATATAGAATGCCTTTGACCAAGCACTGGATAACCGTATATGAAAGAGGGTGAGACAGCGAGCGGGTTGGAGACAGACAGGAGTGACTCACAGTGAAGCAGGGAGAGAGAGAGAGAGAGAGAGAGAGAGAGCAAATGCGCAGCACTAAGGACACAGATCAATGCATCGTTGTGCCTGCTGCCTCAGCAAGTGAAGGTGAGAGCAACTGAAAACAACTGAAAAGCAGCTGCCTCTGGATTGAAGCGAACCACCTCCAATGAGCCTCTGAGGGAGGAAGATTACTGTCTGCGCACATCCACAGCCCTGACTAGAAACACTAGCTTGCCTGCAGATCTGTCATCTTACTCTCCCTGGACTTACAGGAGCTCTCGTGGAGACACAAACCAGCATCCTCAATACCTGCAACATGCTTAGAAGCTCAAATGTTTCCATCTCAGGATGAAATTGAAGGTGGGTGCTTGAGGAGTACAGAATAAAAGTCTATTGTTTTGTTTGTAACATAGCTGCAAGCATTCCCAGAGAGAGGTGGCTTCTGGCTACCGCAGTTTCATAAATCCAACTTATTTGTCTGGGATTTCTAAGTGTCGGTTGTGTTTATATGGTGCATGATTGTTAATTATTAGAGGAAAGAATATCTTGTTCTTCTCTGACAATCTCGGCTGTCATGTCTGGTGCCACAGCCTGGTGCCACCCAGAGGGCTCAGCTTGACATCCAGAGCTGAACGTCAGGAAAAAGAGATGCCAAGGGGAATTAACCAGATGATCAGAAATGTTTGCAGAGTGCAGACAGGAGGTTGAGGGAGGAGCATAAGTGATGAAAAGTGAAAACATGATATAGATGCATTTTTTGTGATATGATCATTTTATTGAACATTTTGAACAAACCGAGCTGTATTGTCAACTTCTCTTTGATTCATTCTTAAACAATAAACATTAAAACAATAAACACATATCAGACACCAGCGACTTTGGGTTGTCCAATACAAACAGCTCTTTCCACAGTGATCTTTAATGGAGGTGTCTATTAATCGCAAACCAAAGTTTGATGCAGGTTATATTTGGAAATTTGACAGGAAGTGACAAAGGTTAAAATCACAAACCCTAAACATACTCTAAAACCTACATTATAGTAAGACATCTTGGTCAGTTCATCTCACAATTTCTCTCACGTTGCATCATGGGATTGAGAAATGGGGATGGTTTGCACACTTCAGATTCTCGCCAGACATTATATGTAATCTAGGTATAGCAAGGAATTTCGAATGGACTTCCTACAGTGACGTGTAACAGTTTTATGAGCACATAACTGTTTATTCAGGAAGATTGTGGTGTTTTTAATACAAATAAAAATAAAAATATAACCAAGAATTTAAAAAGAAAGGCCCTCTGATGTTATTAGTCAATGGTGAATTCCTTTTTGCTTGACAGAAGGACTTTACTGTGTACCTCAGAGTTTCTGTCTGCAGATTGCAAGACACAGGTGTAACTGGTAGGGGCATAACGTGTAGTTGGTATCATAGTGGCATAGCATGAGGCTGTTTATAAGGGGCATAACGTGTAGTTGGCATAAAAGAGGCATGACGTGAAGCTGGCAGTACATTGGCGCAATTTGAAGTTCTCAAAATCACTTTGAGAGAGATTTCACTGTAACTAAAAAACATGACCTTTCCATTTAAGGGACAGAAAGCATAACATAAGTGATTTTGTTCATTTTAAACAATGTTTTGTAACCTTTTTTTTTCCCAGAAATCTGCTAAAGAATCACATGAACTAATGGTACCTTTTTTAGGTGGTGGGGGGGGGGGGCAGCTTAAAGTGGTCAGTCAGTGAATTGCAGTTTCAGAGAGTTTAGCATCGACTTCAGTCTAGTCTATACCATTTAAATTGCAAACCAATGTGGTCCTAAGACGGACTTCCAAATGATCCGAACCATGTCCATGCCTTTCATTCCAACAAGAGCTGGAGTCCAGCAGACCCCTTTAATTCTAACTAGGACTAATAACTGGGTTATAAGATGAATGGAGATCTATAAATACACATGCTGCTGTTTGCTCACTCCTGTTTACATAAATGCAAAGCTTTCAATGTTTCTTCATAAATAAATGTTGCAATATTTTCCACGGAATTCAGCTTACTCTCTTCACAGAAAAAAAACATGCACTCCATTGTTCCAAACATCCATTTATTAGAGAAGTGTATTAGAAGCCGATCTGTCACTGCTTGATTAACTGCCTCTTTTTCAGGCAAATTATCAAGGTGTCCAAGGTGCCTTGAATGAGACAGAGTGCATTCGAGGTTAGCTGTTGGTGAGCGTGGAGGGGCAGGTGGAGCAGTGGAAAGCAGAACAAAAAGTTTATCAGTGTGTGAAATTTTTATTTTGTCAGACACATGCACAAACACGTGCACGCACACACACAAACGCACACACATGCATGATGAGAACAATGCATAGCTTCTGTTTTTTTTTAGATAATAGCTAGAATATTTGAAATAGTCTATACCCTTTTAGATTTAACATTTATGTTCACATTCACATAGTATAAAATATACTCAAACAAAGTTTAGAAACTGAGCAAATTCACCAGAGAAAAGAGAGGAAATTTAATCTCGTTATAAAAGACGCCACTTTTAGTACTCCCCCTCTCTGGTTCCTCTGGTTTCAGCAAGGAATTCTGCATTATATTATCAGGGATTGTGGTCTGAAACAGAACTTTCATTACTAAAACATTGTTTGAGTTCTTTTTTTCAGTCTTGATTCATCTCTTTCTGTCTGAATGTAATGTATTCATTTCAAAGTAACTGCAGGCGGTAGCAGATGGTTGACACTTTTCAGTTTTTTTTATGTGGGTCACTGTCAGAATACATTGGCATTTGTGCCTCATGAATGTATGCCCTCGTGACTGCAAATAAAGTCATTTACAGAATACCAAACGTAATGGCAATACCTGAGGGAACGCAAGAAAAGAAAAGATTTTTTTTTAAATATCTTTCATTTATAAGTTTAGAATGTTCCATTTAAAATTAGCAACAAATCAAATCTTTTCTGGAATAATGTTTTCACTTTTAAATGTTACATTTTACATTAGAATCTCTTCTAGTTTTCAGAATAGCACAAACAGATAAAGTGATTTATATGTAATACAAATGTTTATAAAGTATTTCCTTTAATATTCAGTCCTGCTCAATGGTGTGACTTTAGTTTGAGAAGTGGGGGGACAAAATTGTCTTATTTTTATTTTAATCCCATTTCCTGGATTCAGATGGTAATAAATCAATAGATAAGTAAACAAAAATTTCTGTCCGATATTTTGCAAAATATTTTATTGTAAAATAAAAATTAACATAACATTTAATTTACACTGTGAACAATCATCATTTCTTAATCTTAAATATGAACAACTATGAAGTCTGGTACTTAAACAAAAGCTAGTCTTGAATTAGTTTGCACCAAACTATTACATTAAGTTTATAAAATTGTATGTAAATTAACAAAAATTACTTTTGAAATAACTTTTGTTATCTTTATTGAACACTTGGCTACACAGTAGGAAAAGTGCTAAAGAATAATTAAATAAATAACCTGTAAAATAAGATAAATGAGAATGAATCCAGGTAGAAGGTCCATCCAAAGTCTCACATATGCTTTGTGCTTTACCACAGACAGTCCTTCAATGTTAATTGGTTTTAACATTATAAAAAGTGTGCATTGGGGGTGGGGATGGGGTACTGTCATAGACCAAAAAAGTAAATCAAACTTTGGGAACATTAATTATAGCCCAAAGTTGAGTTTCTATCAGAGAAATCAGCGTATTAAGCATTATATCCTGGAGCATGTAAACGTCCCATTATTATTATGATGTTGACTGCAGTTGAAGAAAATTAACATTTATTGTTGTTTGGAGAGACATATTTGGTCAGTATTTTGGTGGACAGCTTATTTAGGACACAAGAAAATACAAGCAATCCCATATTTGGAAGTGTAGGTGTCAGAAAGCCATATCTGATTTCACCCACCTAGATGTTAAAGGTATAAAATTAACAGAATTTTAAATTTGGAAAAGGAAAGAGGTATTGGGAAAAGAGTGAGAAAGTGGATTTAATTACAGTGTGACAAAATAATGACAACAATATATACAACATGCAAGGGACCACAATCTTACAAATCCAAGAAGATCTAAGTCCAACAGCGAAGCAAAGCCTAACCAAATTCTCCAATATAATGAACAACACTGTTACATTTTCAATTTTGACAAAGTTTATACGATAAAATCCATTTCTGAGCATGATTATGGTGTTTGTTTCAAAATAGCTTGCATTAATTTTTTTTAATCTGCTTTTCCCAGTATTTTAAATTCAAACATCCCTCCTTTCTTTCTCCTTCCACCACAGGTTCGAAGTAGTAGCCAAATGTTTTGACCTCAACTCAAGTTTATCCGGACCAGTTTCACTTGAGATGGGTAGACGGGCAGCTGATCATCCTACCCCAGTGCCAGTTCTTGGAGAGCCTGCACTTGTTGGCACACGTGTCTGGAGAACCATGCCATTTGGGACCAGTAGTATGGCGGCAATGACCCTTGTTCATCACTGTAATGTTGGTGTCCAGACGTCACCGAAAATGAGAAACCAACTGCAGCTGGATGGCAAACATACAAACGAAGAGAACATAACCATGCAAGCAACTAAGGACCCTGACATTAACGTGGACCACAGAAAAGAACAAACAAAAAGCATCATTATTAAGCAAAGAAGTCTGGAGACTAAAATGAAAAAAGGTGTGACATTTGAAGGTCTGGAAAAGGATTTCTACAAAAACATCAAGAACGAAAAGCAGCACAACAACTGTTCAAGTCTTACATTGAGCGCCATGGCTAACTACATGCCAAAACAGAAAAAGAGCTGCTTCTTCACCAACGGAAGTGTGGTTGATCCTGAAGTTATGGGTGGGATCAGTAGTGACATCAGCGAAGGGGAGGAGTTTTCCAAAGGAAAGAAAATACCACTCCCTCCCCGTTCACCTCCAGAAAGACCTCCAGTGATGATATGCAGCACTTGTGGTGGAAAACAGTACCCAGCATCTGCTGAAATCGACAACAAAACCAAGAAAATGGCAGTATCAGCTTCAGCATATTCTCTGGGACTCCAGTTGAGAGACTCGTCCCCTCTTTACCCTGGGAAGGACATACAGATAGAGAGTCACAACGCGCGCAGTGTTACCCAGTCAGATCTGCATCCCATGAGCCCTAACCTTCATCCTTATCTCAGCATGAATACAAACAAAGAATGGCCATTATCTCGGTTGCCTGCTCAGCAGAGTGAGGTATCAAACCTCACTAATCATCACGCAGTCAAGAGGGAATCCAGTGTCGACACCAACATTAATCAAAGCAGTCGCTCATCAGCTCTAAATGCACAAACGCTCACTATTCCTGAAAAAGAGGATAGAGGCTCTTTCTTGAATACTCACAAAGCGGAGAACTCTTGCCCCTGCATACCTCCACAAATAGACAGTAAGACACAGGGAGGAAGCAGAACACCCCAACTTAAACCAACTCTCCAAAAAACACCTAATGAAAATCCTCCCACAAGAAATTTGCTTGCGTTATGTGATTGTAGTTATCTCCAGACAGAAAATGCACACAAAGAACCCCCAAGTGTCTATCGCCAAAATTCTGCAAAGCAGATTTCCAAATCCCAAAATGGCGAGACATTTTGTAAACCTTTAAATCGGAAAAACTCATTTTCAACCTGTTTTTCTTTGAATGCTAAACACCAAACAGAGCAGAGTTCTTTGAATGAAGGCATCATCTCCACCCTTGCTTCAAATAGTCAAAGACAGATTCGACACCCAAGAGAACTAGAGTCCAACGTTGACCAGCAAAATAAAGAATCTCTGTCTTCACACACAGATTTAAGCACCAAAACGTCATCCAAGACACAAATCCGTGTTGACAAAGAGTCCAAATGCTCCCCATCTGAATCTCAGTTAGATGAACAGAAGCTTCACAATGATACTTCGCACGCTTCGATGCACACAGACACTCATTCTCCTGCTGGCACACACAAGAAAGATAGCAATATATCCAAGCAGCATAAAAACACCACTGGAAATTCACTTGAGGGTATACCCAGTCAGACAGACGCATCGACACATCTTCATCTTAAGGTGAAAAGTGACAAACGCTTATTTTCCCATACCCCAAATATGTCAACCCATCCCAAAGCAAAACTTACAAAGCCGACACTCCACAATCAGAACATTTCCAATGCACTTATCTCAACTCAAACTCAGGTTGAGGTGCATTTACACACCAAAGAAAGTTCTCAAACTAGCCCCAGGGTCAAACCAGTCTCGTACAATGTGTGTGTTCATTCAAAAACGCAGCGTCAACAAACCAAGCCTGCAGTTTTTAGACACTCTGTCCTGAATCAGCTTAATAATGACTCTCTCGAGTCCTCATTACCAGCCATTGCTTCGGTGAGGGCTTTTCCTCAAACTAAAATGCACAGAGGGACTGAATTTAACCAGTGGAGTGACATAGAATCAAAGAAACAGGGAATCGTAAAGGAAGCACAACCACTACTTAAAACGACAAATTCCTTGGTTGAACCACCAATAAAGCCACCGCCATTGATGAGCACTGGGGGTCAACCTCCCAAACCTTCCTCTGCACCTCCACAGGAACCAACGTTTAAACACATAATTGGCGAAAATCATCCGAACTCAGACAATTCGAGAAATCTTGTTGAACACATGGACTGTATTACAGGGGCTGAGACCATCCTCAGTGACCCCTCTTCCCGAAAGCACGACCACCCAGTTTCTGCTCTCCAGTTGCTGCCCGCATCACCTTATTTTGGCAATCGTAGGGATTCAAAGAACAAACTAGAAATGGTAGAAGCAAGTCTGCAGTCCAACAAAGACAGAGTGACTACACTACTCAACATCATCCAGGACTTGGAGATGAATCATGCACTCAGCAAAGGGTGAGAGACTCAATCCTGTGAGATTAATAGATAATAGACAAGTCCTGAATGTGTTATGGGTAATTGTGTGAAATTCTCAGAGCGGAGGTGCAGGAAAAGTAAGGTTATTTGGCTTAATACGATGTACATTTATAAATTTCTCTCCAAGTGCAGGTCAAAAGGGACTGTAATTGAACACTAACTGTATTTATGGATGTAAGTGCAAGGCCAAAAATATATTTAAAACACTTTTGAATCTTTCCCTTTTTTTCTATGCAGTCGGAGATGTTTTCAGACAGGCCAAGACCTCAGTGACTGTTCAACCTGTCAGAAAACTGCATGTGCTGTGTACAGGTGAGCATAGATACAGAGCAAAAGTTTACGCAAGATGGGAAAAATAGATGCTTTAAAAATGGAAATGTCAATCATTTATTTTCCCAAATGAACACAAGATAGTAAATGAACACAAGCGAAGTCTAAATCAAACCACCCATTGGCTTCAAAACACCAACAACCCTATTAGTTACACCTCCTTAAGAGTTAAGTATCTGCCTGTATTTCTCAGCATTGAGAACACCATTAATCCTGACCAAATAACCAACTCGGTTTATAGAAATGCAACCCAAACATTCAAGCAACCCGCCATTTTTCACTACAATACCCATTATTTTATTGGTCTGTAGCATAGACTGTAAAAAAAACAATGGGGCTACCATTGACCACACACACAGCCTGTTATAAAAAACAATTTTTTTAATTATAAACAAGAACTTGAGAACGGCTTCTCTTAATTTGTTTGTGGTAGCATAAATGATCTTTCTCACAACATGAAGGCAGCTCTATTCTGTGTAGCTGTCAATCTCATGGTCCCGCCTACTTTTTTTAGGGGAAAATTGAGCCATCTTGAACTACACGAAAAAAAAAACTTTGTTGAACTTTGTTCACTCTATAGAGAACTTTAGAAAATCCTTAAAAACATTTGTGTAAATACTGTACTTTTTGAGGATACATTTTTAAAGTTCAGCTTTTTTCCATAGACTTGTACTGGGTGGTAAATATTCTGCATCCAGCACCATGGGGACGCTGGCCACGGTTTGGCTTCACTCTGTCAGCCATGTGAGAAACACGTGGTCTCTAACCCTCAATGAAAACGAAGAAACCACATTCTGCTACAGCCAGATATTTCTTAATTTAACTCATTAGTCCAGAACAACTGAAGCCATTTTTCTGCAGCCCAGCTTTCATGCATACTAGCTAGAAGTCACAGAAGATCACAGAAAAGTGGTGTTGTTTTTTTGTTTCGCTCCAACTCTTTCATGAAAACCACCATTGGCCAGACAGTGTGTGACGGTGTGACTGGGATTATTCTACAAAACCCATGATATGTAACTATAAGAATTGATGCTGGATTAAAGGCAAAATTGATTGAGATGATTCTTTCCTTGGCTTGCTGTAAATTTACAGAGAAAGTTTACAGCATTTTTAAAACCTGGCTAAAACTTTTTAAAATACTGTATATTACAAGACATATTTGAAAAGATCAAATATTCTTGTTTTTTTTTTTTTTTTTTTTGAAGATTTTACAGCAAAGTACATTAGTGTTATTAATTAAAGGGATCCCAAAGTCTTGATCCACATCTTTATTTGTTGTTTATTGTGGGTGAAAAGTTCCCCAAATTTTATTTTGCCCAGTTACATACAGAGTGATATGCAGATATTGAATTTTAATTTATTCATTGTCACGGTCACAGGTGAAAGACTGTGTACACTTCATTTTGCATAATGGGCAGAAACCAGAGAAAGCACAATGAGAACAGGCAAACTCCACACAGAGAGGCCAATTTGTCTCCTTTAGGTCAGAAATGTGCACAATTAAACATGCAACACAACAGAAAAAAGATATTTGCTCCTCGTGCTTGTGTGGCTTTTCTTTGTGTTCTCCATTTTCCCTTTAGATCTACGCATTTCATTTCTCCAAATGAGAGCTTTCTAGAACAGTTCTATTTAGGAATACAACTTGGTAAATGATGTTTAAGTTTATTTTACAATGTCTCGATGACTCATTGATGAACCAAATAATTTAAATAGCTAACAAAATCTAACCACTCTTTTTGTCTCTTTCCCTGTTCCGCTTTTCATTTACCTTTTGGGGAAGTGTGGAGTATGAGTTTCGGCAACAGGAGGGAAGATTTAAGGAACTCCTTCACAGCCTGTGCCCACACACCATGGAGAGGACAGAAGAATATGAGGAATCTCTTCTCACATCGCTCATCCAGAATCACAAACTCCACCGGCTGAAGGCCAACCTTATGTCTCAAGTTAAACCTGAGAATCAGGCTCAAACTGTCTGTAAAAACCAGTGCCAAATTCAAACACCAAATCAGAACTCTGTGACTAAGTCTCAGAATCAAACGAGATCTGAAACTAAGATTCAGTCCCACTCACAGATTCAACTTCAGCCTCAGACCTCGTTTTCATCTCAGTCTGAGATTTTGTCTCAGATTCTTCCTCCATTTCCAATAATGTCTCAGATTCAGCCTCAGAATCAGGCTCAAACTCACAGCCAAAACCAGTGCCTCTTCAAGGCCAAAATCAAGAGGAAGAAATTATGCAGAAAGCTGTTTGGCTGGCTGCCACACAGAGTCTATTTGAAATGAGAGATCTCCCAAAGAATCTGAATTCCATGCACTATTCCATCCAGTGTGTCGAGTAAAGTCTCCTTTTTAAATGAGTAACGTCTAAAATGTAAGAAATATTTTGGAATGAAGTAATTATATGTGGCATTCTGTGAATGTGGACTTCAAAGGATAATCTAAATAAACCAAACCAATACTTTTCTTTGGCAAACGCAATTGTATAGAAGCTGCATTTTAATAATTCATTCCAGATTCTCAGGCAGTTGCAAAGAACAAGAGCCTTTCATTTAAACGTTCTGAGGGGTGTTGCACTTAACATGCTTTATTTAGAGTATGGTTCATCACTCTTTTTTTGATCTTCCAAATGGACAGCTACCATCCATTAAGTTCAAATGGGACTTAACGCAACATCTGGAGCTTCAGTGGCAAAAATTGGGGGAAATAAAAGACATACACCAAATAGAAGGTTTAGCCTTTTACTTTGAATTCAGACATCACAATATTTGTTTTCATGAACAAAATTTTAATTGAAATAAAATATATTATATTTATCATACTTTATAATTAAAAGTCTCTACTTGTGCCTATCCCACCGGCTGTTTTAAATGAAGTAGAAATGACCCACTAGAAGTGACCCACCTATTGTTTCATTTTGATGTCAAATATAATGTGTAGGTTGCAAAAAGGTTATTGGTTTTGATTTTTTTGGTTTGAAATGAACATCATAAGAGTTATGACATAATTTTCAAGGTAATTCAGATTAAATTTGAGAAAATGCGTGATCGTCTTTCAGTTTCATTTTAAAGACCCCAAATTGAAAAGGGAAAAGAAGCGGTAACCCCTGGAAGTACAAGACCTGTGATATAGATTGAATACCTGCACCAAAAAAAGCACAATGGCACAAAAAGTGCTTTGAATAGTGAATAAGCTTTAGGAAAGATTTACCTGGTTAGTTTTTTTTTTGCCCATGTCGTCTTGTCTTTCTTAGGGGAATTTATGAATGTTTATTTGGTCTCAACACCAATTTTTTACAACTTTTTTATAAAACATAACAACTGTTCAGTCTCAGATTTTGAGATTATTGTAGTAAAAAATTATCAAAATGTAATACTCTGAAATGTTTTGGGTTTTTTTTGTACAATTTCAGGTTCGATGTGGAATTATTGTGTAATCTAAAGGAAAAAATATTTTTAAAAAAATCTTAAAAATGAAATCAAGCATTGCCACAAAAACGGTTTTAAAGGTAATTTATTAGAGCAAATTGTATAATAGTAAAAATCCTCAAAAGGGCCCGGATGTTTAAGGGTTAAAAATGCACTTATAAAACCAAAACTGAGCTGGAATCTCACTGTTCTCACTGTCTTCCTGCAATATCTATGGCTTATGATATTGTTCCATTAATGTATGGTTATCAAAGCTATTGTTGAACTCTGTGTCTCTTTGCTATTTTGGTAACTAACAAAAAAAAGAAATACAATAAAAAGTTTTGCATGTTTCGCAGTCCAAATGTACTGAGACACAATGAAGAGAGACAAGTAGTTTCTCCGAGAGTAATCAGATCCACTCTCATTCATCCCAAGGGGAACAGAATGCAAAAATGTCTCCAAGGCACTGCACAATCTGTGCCCTAACACGGTTTTGTAAAAGACTGAGAGTCAAAAAAGCAACATGTCAGATATGTTTGACGAAGCATGAAAGACCAGGGATAAATTATAAAGGCGTAATTTTAACTTGAAACTCAAGCTTAAACTGGAAAAGGTTTCTTAAAATCAAATGTAAAATTCCTAAAATTAACAATCAAACCTGCTACCATTGTTCTGCATATTTCCTATATGTTTTCATGTGTGCTTGAGTGACTTGCGGGCTTGTTCTCACATCGGGGGTATGGATTTTGGTTGGTATTCTCCATGAAGACCACTTCTGGTCAGACTTCCCCAGAGAAGTGATGGGTGTACAGGGGTCCCACTATTTTCAAAGGGTATTTGAAAAAGTAGAATATTTATTCCATAAATACTATTTAATTAATGGTAACAATGCATTTAAGCTACTATCAATTTGTTTCAAGAATAGTGCTAATTCACAATAATGAATGAAAACTTATTTAATTAAATTAATAAAAATCTCTAGATTTTTAGAAATTGCCTTTTCTGGAGGTGGAGCATGAGAGGTATTTCCTATTAGGGTGGGGTTACTTAAATTTGCTGTTTGTGTAAAAAAAAACATTTATATAAAAGATGTGATGCTGTATTAAGAGCAGCAAATTTCAATGGCAGCATACAGTTCTCTTTTTGGTAAAAGTGGCTGACCTGAAATCAGCTGGCTCACTTATTTAGCTGCTCTAAATATCATGAGATCTTGAGAGAGATCCCGGCAAGCAGAAGCAATGATCACAGCTTAGTAATCACGACTGTTTCTAGAGAGACTGTACTTTTGCTGCCGAAGATGTTATGAGGTGACAATAAAACAACGGCTAAAAAGCAAATGAGAAACATTTCTGCAGAATTGCTCTTTTGCTCCCGTTAAAGACATTTAACAAGTATTGATACAAGTTCCAAAAGTGGTTTCCATAAATTCTTTGGTTTGTACAGACATACATTTTACCTTGACTTACCTTGCCCTGTATTGACTTGGAACTTAACTCGGACTTTCCCTCCTTGACTTGGGACTTGATTCAAACTTGCCCTGTATGAACTTGGTACTTGACTCTGACTTACCCTGTATTGACTTGGTAGTTGACTCGGACTTTCCCTGCCTTGACTTGGGACTTGACTCGGACTTGCCCTGCCTTGACTTAGGACTTGACTCAGACTTGCTCTGTATTGACTTGGAGCTTGACTCGGACTTTCCCTGCCTTGACTTGGGACTTGACTCGGACTTGCCCTGCCTCGACTTGGCACTTTACTTGGACTTGCCTTGCATTGACGTGGGACTTAACTCGAACTTGCCATGTATTGACTTGGGACTTGCCCTGTCCTGCCTTGGCTTGGCACTTGACTTAACATAGTCCCTGACAAAGTCCCACCTCTGTTTTCTTCCCATTGAAGCGGACTTCTTAAGGTGAGATTTTTTTCCTGCAAATGAAAGCTAAGTTCTCCTGAAATATGGATAACAAAAAACAACTTGTGTTAAACAGTCGATGTCCCTCTCACTTTTGTTAAAAGCATTTAATGTGAATATTCCACTGAGATGGAACAACAAACACAAGATGCTATTGAGACAGTGACATGTATCGCTGTTTGCTCAGTTTAATAACAAGTCGAATAAGCCGGTCATCTGTTCAGTTCACTCTTTAAGTGGTACGAGAGGTTGTGGAGGTCTGGAGTTGCTAGGTGACCCTGAACTTTGTGATCAGAGAGCAGACACAAGTGTAGCTCTCTTGACATCGAGCATATACGTCACGGGTTGTGTTAGGAATGGTTAATCACAAGCAAAGAGGAAAGGCTCCTTCTGGCCTGAGATGAGCATGATACATATAGACAGCATCTAAGCACCAGAAGATATTTTAGATACGTGTTAATTGGCCCAGAAGAGGCAAGGAGCGAAAATAATCTGGCTGAAAGGAAACGTGCTTCAAACAGACATGAACACAGACAATTTAAAACATTGCACGCAACTATCATCATTTGCAGAGCACCATGGGTGTTCAGAATATGCTCCACAGTCATATTTTCTCTGTGAAGGAATTAATAAAGCTTTAATTTAAATTAAACTGACATGCAATTAATTAACCCATTACTCACATAAAACGTAACAACATTTTTTGATGTATTTCATACTTACCAGTGAAATACTCCCTCTGCCAAAAAGTTATTCTAAATCAAACCATTCATATAAACTAGTAGGTGTTCCTTGGGTATGTACATTTTATTACTATTTTTATCTGAATCATAGAAAATACCTAAAACATTGGGTATATGGGGTTTGGTAAATATTTATTCTAAAAATATCAAACAAATATAACAATATCTAATACCATCACCAGTGGATGAAGATGTTATTATCTGCTTTATAATTGGATGATAATCCTTCCTGCATTTACTGGGGGCTGCCAGTGGGTGTAGAAGGCACCTAGTGAACCATATGAATGGAATAACTGCTGATTATGGCTAGAGTTTATAAAATAAAAAGTAAAATAGATTGTCAGCGTAAATATCATTTTACATTATAGACAATAGCAATTCTCTACAAAGGCTTCTCTTTACTTTAACAACACAGTGCTAATTTGCATTATTTATCTGTTTAACACGAGATACGTATAAAAAATATTCATAACTGTATTGTCTGGTTGATTTGGGATTGAACAGGGAATTCAACTCAAACATGAAGTACATCACAAACAGGAAGTTACAAGCTAATTAAAGTACCACAACCAGGTTGTTCCCCCTTTGTCTCCAGATCCTGTGAGATTTACCTTAACTCTCACAACTCTTCTTCTCTCCTCATCCATCTTTTTTGTTCTAAATGTGGCATGCATTTAGCTGATCGCATTTCTAATGTTTAAGCTAAATAAAGCTGAGTTTTCTGTTAAAGAGTAAGCAAAATAATTTTCCATAACATCGCCAAGTAGTATAAAATTGTGGAGCGAAAAATAGACTGCATTGTAAGGCTGCATATGAAGAAGCATTTGGAATGGAAAAGTCTTCATGAGGTTGTGCATTACTATCCATTCTTTACACCCAGTCTATCATGGATGCATCCCTGTAAATCGAATCAGGCTTCAATCTAGCTACGTCAGCATGCGTTAAACATTAATTTGTCTGGCACCACTTCAGAAATGTAAAAGTCAATGTGCAGGCATGAACATTCTTTAAAATGAACATAAAATCATAATTTTCCTATGAAGTACACTCTAGTTTATATATGAACGCTATTGTTCTAAATCAGCTTATTTAACTTCTAAAAGTACCATCATTCTCTCTCTCTCTCACTCTCTCTCTCTCTCTCTGCTTTAAGTGTACTACACACCTCCGACAGCTGCTCTTTCACACAGTCAATTAAAGCTATAAAATGATCAGTGTGTCAATGGCTTTATTAAAAATCCACACACTCTATGATCTTATCAGTTCACACTGGCTGCTCCTTAATTACAGAGATAAGACTAAAGCTACAGGGTAAAAAAAATTTAAGGCTGCCATTAATATGGTAAATTACAACATCTTATCAACTAATAAATAAAAAGAACAATCTTTCATGGAGCATGTGCACAAGCAGTAAGTGTAAAACGTGTAAACAGAACAATAAGCTGTAAATTCATGAAAATTTACGTTTAACACAAACATAACTGAGAAGAACTGCAAACAAGATACTCATTAGATTACACCTGACGAATGTCCCTGAATCTAGCATTATCGACTGATCTAGGAAACAAAAGTTGTATAATGTATCAGGGAGTTGGTCATGTTAACTAATAAAATAATTAAATCACTAGAAACCAGTCCCAGCCAACAACTTAGGCGCTAAGAAACAAGTTGGGTGGACCACAGCACACAGCATTGCCTTATATCCTTCCCACCATGTAAAAAATACATAAAAAGGTTTTGTTTTGTAAAGTTTAGTTTTGTAAATAATACGAAGGTTATAAATTAGTTTTGTACCACTGTGTGATGGCTGATTTGATTGGTATGGTACATGCGATGTGTGGGTCAGAAATTATCTCTTCCTTTTTTTCTCCATTGAGTTTCAAAAAGCCCAGTGATAACAGAATGGAATTGTCCTTTAACTTGGCAATATTTAAATGGTGACATGGCCAACTAAAGGGAGGGAAAAAGTATTATACTGAGAGATTGAATGAGTAAAATCAAATCAAACCAGTAGTGATAAATGGGAGTGGTTTAAATTTCCGTACTGAAAGTGTTTTCTTTACATCAGCTACAAACTGTATGTTCATCCAACTTTAAAAAAAAAAATCTAAAACAGCAGCATGTTTTCCCTTGAGAAAAAGAGAACTGTTAATGAGTGTGTGCAACGATGAGATAATATTTATTTAATAATAGATCATAAATATTAAGATTGGACAGGGGATGGGAGACTCTGGGAGGGAGAGTGTTGTGGAGGGGTCACAGAGACAAACAGACACAATCTGAGTTTCAGTGAGGAGAACATCAGCTGCGGAGTTACTACCTGACAATCATGATCCATGTGCAGAATGAAGTGAGTTATTTGGGTTTGTTCTTTATGACAGAAATGCTCTTTCTGTAACATTTCCATTTCCAGGAAACATTTCCAGTTTTAGTTTTTACTTTTCATTAGTATTCATGCCAGTTTTTAACGGTTTAGTGCCAAATAAATGTGTCAAATATGTAAATGTTCAAAATTAATGAAACCTTAGTTTACATTTTTAAGTTAGCTTGATGTAATCATAAATAATCTAACACCCTGCATTGAAAGGCACAGAATTGTTATTATTTTAAAACATTTTCTTTACGTTTAACTGTTGAAGTCTTTCTAGTACTTTCTGGAAATCCTGCAGGCTGCCGTCTGGTAATTTATTTGTCTTTCAACTCAAAAATGCTAAACACTGATGAAGGTGCTACACAGGACGAATTATTACTGTTTACTGTAAGTTTCATGGAAGAGAGACCACACACTTACTTTAAGAAAACCTCATTTGTTGATAGAGCAGAGACCACACACAAACTGCAGCAAAATTATGAAATTTCATGCACGTTAATTATTAATTTCTAACAGATTTTTGTATATTTGTTGCAGATTAGATTGACAGCACATATTGTGAATGCTCTGCTGCTAATCACAGCTCCAACTGTTTGACTGTTAATTGAAGCAACATCTGTCATCAGCCTCTTACACATGAAAGTGTTTAGAGAAAATTCTATTCAGAGAGCATAAAAAACTTTAAAATAGCTCAGTGACAAAGGTATTGGTGTTGATGAGAATAATGTCTTTAGAAACATTGAATTTTCATTCCTAAACTACTGAAATATAAGTCATGAAATCATTCCATTTTGGGGGCCTTTTTAATTAGTACATTTAGTACATTTTAGACCAAAAATTTGAAAATTGTATTTAAAAAAAATAATTAAAAATTGGTATCTGCAAAATGAAAGACAATCGCATATTTTCTTTCATTATAATTTTAATTGTCTGGCAAAATATCTGTCATAACTCTTGTAATGTTCATTTAAAAGCAAAAATATTAAAACTAAAAAACCTTTTGAAACCCACATGTTAGATTTGAAGTAAAAAATAAACAATAAGTGGGGCGTATCATTCCTACTTAATTCAAAACAGCCGGTGTGATTGGCACACGCACCGGTGCGTGCAGATACTTCTATGGGTTGAATACAGTTGGGTTAAATAACACTTGCTCCAAGTCAGTTTAACTCTAATCAGAAAGGGGAAAAAAAAATTATCTCAGATTTAACTTTAAGTGTGTGTGTTAAGACCTTAATACTACTTTCTACAGTTTGCAATCAAGTGCAACCCTATGGTTTAGCGGGCAGTGCACTGAACATATATGCACCGTTGCGCTGAGCAAAACTGTTTTCAACTCTTGATCTTGTCATCATTACCCAACCTACCCACATCTCTTCCTGTCATCAAAACGGTTGAATATATTCCAAATAAATACTCAATGTCTTTGATTAAAAGGTTTGGAATCACAAAAATTGAATAAAGACCAAATTTATTGCCAATTTCATCCTGCAAAATGATCCAACACACCTCAAGAATATTTGACATAGGAATTAATTTGAGCAGAGGATACAGTGAGTGCAGTTCATCTAGAATGAACAATGTCTGGAATAAATTAATTGTGGCAAAGAGGTGATTTATTGGTGTTTTGTTATTTTAAAGAAGAATTTTGAAGTAAACATTCATCTTTTCCTCTAATTCCTAACTCCAACGGTCCATTTGTTTTCTTTCCAGTCGTGTTTGCTTGGAGAAAAATTTGTTTTTTTGCGGGTGCACATGTTCATCCAAAAATGGAAATATAACCATCGAGTGAAGGTTCACAATGTTCAAACGCAAAACAGCTCTAATAGGACACTGGCAAACTCTGTGAGCTGGAACCTCTGTCATGGAAACATATGCCAGCTCTTGTTTCTATACTACAGAGAATGTTGAATGAAAGTACCTTAATTGTGTCGTTGCTATTGGCTTTCTCTCACCTGCATAAACATCTGGGTTCCTCCCAATCTTAGATTATTCAGACCATAAAGGTGCAAAAAGAACATTCTTTTCTTCTGTAAATATGTCCCTGTGGAAACAAAAAAGTTGCTTAAAGGAAACAGAGATAACATTGGTAGAAAGGTACAATTGATATAGAATCTTCAATCTTGATCGTTTAGTTTTGTTCATCTCTCATTTTTGTCCTTGTGAATATGCTTATTAAAAAAACAAGCAATAAGAAAGAGCTGTGGCTGAGTTTAGCAATAAATTTGCATTTAATTAAAACAGATTGGCATTCTTTTGTGACCTTCCAGAATACACCATACAGCAGCATGGCACGTACACATTCATGTACATCTATTTATAGTCTCAGTGACACTTTCAAATGAACAATAGTCCTCAGTGCTTACAAATTTCAGATTATTAGTAAAATTTCCTTTTATGGATGTACTACAATAAAAGAAACAGCTGGTTACACCTCCTTTTATAATTAAAAAAATCACCAAGAAACATATGTGAAAATATAGTACAAAGATGGGATATGGGCATAGCGAATATACAAGAGTTGGTGAAGCTTTCAACCAGTTACAGTCAATGGGCCTTGAAGACCTCCTGCCTTGAAGTAACAGCACTCAGCTGACTTCCGGTTTGTCGTCTTTGGTATTGGAGAAAATATTCCTAAAAAAAAGTGTGTTTATAGATTTAATATTTTTCGGAAGATGCCAATCTTGGCTTCTGAACATATAGGTTTAGCAGTGATCAGATTATTGAACCACAAACATCAGATGCATAGAGGAAGTTAGTGACTGGCGCTGTGCCAGTGCTTTTGCCCAGAATTACTGCACAGTTAAAGGATCACGGGCCAGTGTGTGGGAGACGAGACACCTACCGAAGAGATATCCACTGTACATGTACTCTCTTACGTTCTACACCCAAGAAAAACAGATCTGTTGTGGAAGTCTGAAACTCTTTTATCATTGGCACCACTCATTTGGTCCAGTTGTCGCCTATGGTTCTCAATCGAGGCAGATAGTCATGCCAAAATTCTGGTCGGTGTGTATTGGCCTTTACCGAGCTCTATTGAGAAGAACGTGGACGTAGTAGCTCATTGATGTCACTCAAGAAATCATGCTCTTCGTTTAGCAAAATGTAAGGCGTAATATACTTTAATGAGTGCTCAAAAAAAACAAGAAATACACATTAAAAATCATTCTGAAGCCATGGGTGAAACATATTTATTTTCTTGTAAAGTATGACATTTTACCTCACTTCTGGAGACAGCCTCAAGTGGTCAGTCTCTGAACTGCAGCATGTGTCCTTTCTATTATGCGTCAAGAGGGAAAGCTGGGGGTTTTCACCTAATGCAGTCATGGTCTTGGTCCACTGTGGTGGTCCTATTACATGATTTTAATTGTCGATGTTAATTCAAGTGGGGAAATATATAGCACACCTTAAAAATGGTTTCTCATGATTAACGAGTACATTGCTCATTAGAAGAAAATGTTATTTATGTTCGTCTGTTTGTTCTTACAGGAGTGAACCAAGTCTAAATGTTTGAGAAAACCAAATGATGCATGAAGACCGATGCAAATGCATCTGGACAACATTTTGATGCAGAAAACATCTACAACTCTCAATGCTGCTCACAGCTTTGCGTTGGGTGGCACTGGTGGCTTTCATTGTACTGACTGTTTGTGGAAACGTGCTGGTTTGTCTTTCCGTGGCCACCAGCCGCCGTCTGCATCAGATTAGCAGCTGTTTCATACTTTCACTGGCTGTGACAGATTTACTGCTGGGTTTGCTTGTAATGCCACTCTCTGCGATGCTGGAACTGCGCAATGGGAGATGGCCCCTTGGGGGTGTTTTCTGCAATATCTACATCTCCCTAGACATAATGCTGTGCAGTGCTTCAATCCTTAATCTACTAGCTATAAGTGTTGACCGTTATCTTGCCATTTCTGACCCACTCTGCTATCCCAGGAGGGTCACACCTCGCCGGGTTGCCATCACTCTGACTGGGATCTGGACATGCTCCCTGGCTGTGTCCTTTGGGTCTATTAACCTAGGCTGGAATACACCTGACTTCAGGGTGCAAAACTTGGACTGGAACATGTGGGACGAGGGAGAGGAAGGCAGGACCTGCCGCTATGAATGGAATAACAATTACGTGCTGCTGAAAGCATTTTGCATCTTCTACCTCCCTCTTCTGGTCATGTGTGGAATGTACCATCGAATATTTTGTGTTGCACGTGCGCAGGTACTTCAACAGGAATGACATTAAGACATGAGTCTCATCATAACATAAATGTTAAATACATATTCTCACTTTCAGGTGAGGCGGATACGAGCAACCACACCATCATTCGCACAGGCAGCAAAAGCAGCCGCAACTGCCAGGGAACACAAGGCCACAGTGACCCTGGCTGCAGTGCTTGGAGCTTTCATCGTATGCTGGTTCCCTTATTTCACCTATTTTACATACATGGGAGTGTGGGGAAGAACTCACCCAAATAAACTCACCCACTCCATTGTGCTTTGGTTGGGGTACCTCAACTCTGCACTGAATCCCATACTCTACCCAGCTCTGAACAGGGATTTCCGCCGGGCTTGTGGGCAGCTGCTCTGCAGTAGGAGTTGCAGACAGAGAGAATTCCCTCCTTCCAAAGGAAACACTTTAAAAAGCATTTAACATTTAAAAATGCTCATAAACCCTCTTCAGCTCATCTCACTACATGCAACAGTATGATGGACTTTCAAATAGACAGAATTCTAATATGATTGATAAAGTATAATGAATTTAAAACATGTATGCTTAGAAAAATTATCATGGTTTGAAAACTATTTACTACTATAAATACTACTGGCATGGAATCATTTAGGCTGCATGTTGGCATGGTACAGTTGAAGTGTTCGAGTACACTGGCTACAAATAACACCATCACTAAGTATCAATAATCATCAATAATCTTTCTGTTCAGGTTGACCATGAATTTGATTTTGAATATGTCCTCTTCTGTAATTTTCTTTAAAGCGTTAATCATTTATGTATTTAACAATTAAACCGTTTTTTATGTGTGTAGCACCCAGAAAATCCAACCTTTGACCTGTTAATATTAAACATGTCGCTGGAATAACACGGCTGTATAATGAAACAATCTATTGACTAATGCTTAATAAAAGTTCAAAAAAAGTTAAATTAAACATTGTGCTGTTGGGAGCGACCTTCATCGTTTAGCTTTACTTTGACAAATCAACGATTCATATGGATTATTTGCCGTCAATCTTTGTTAAAATACCTACTTTTCAAGGCTCTGCCACAGGGCACTGGATCTGTCCCATGGACTTAAAATGCACATATTCGCGAAAATCAAGATTGTAAGGAGCTAACATACATTGCCTGTATAAAAGTGTTTAATCTATATAAGCAAGCACCCTATACACCCTTTCAACAAACATTTTGGAAGCAATCGAATGTCGAATGAAGTCACTCGCTTGTGATACGCTTCAAATGGATTGCTCTCATGCTTACACAACAGCTTAAACTTAGAGTCAGCTAAGTTCAATGTATTTAAAATTACTGCCACTTAAAAATTGATGGGATAAATCACACAAGTAAAGATTTATGATTTGATCTTCACACAAAATAAACACTTGGTTTCACGACTAAAGAATTATTACTTTTTATTAAAAAGTACTACTATTTTTTAAATAGTAGGAGATCTTTTGTTTTTAGACTCTTAAGCTAAATGTCTCAGAAATATACCACTATAAACATTATTAAAAAGAAAAAGTCCAACATTTTGGTGCGGTCCTCAAGGCGAACACATTTCCAGTAAAATTTATTTGTTACTAAATATAAAACCACACAATAGAAGAATATCCACCAATAGCACTCTTTTTCTAGATCACACGGTGCATTAGACATTTGTATAAAATTGATTTTATCAATTATAGCCTATACTGGATATTGTAGAATTTGACTAAAACAAAATATGCATTTTGATTGAAACAATTCAATTCAGCCTAGTAAAATAGATCTGTTTCATCCAAATGGAAGGGCACTTTTTAAAAAATTTTTAGGTGAACAAAAAACATAATGTACCTAATACTGATTAATGTACCTAATACTGATGCTAATAAGTGAATTACTGCAATAAAATACTATTGGGGATGATACCAAAAAATGTCCTTGGTCAATTTTTGTGTTTCGCTTAAAAAACAATTTTTAGTGTCTAAATCAGCTTTAACATTATCAAAACTTGCATATATTTGCAAAAAATAATAATAATTGGTTGATAAAGATAGATAACAGAGCTTATTGGTTAAAGTGCATAACTGTAAGTTAGAATGTAATGTTTTGTAAAAGATTACAGTATCAAACCAAACTGAAATGCAGGACTGAGGAGAACTTTAAGAGCTTAAAGCCTACAGGAGATATTGCTGCCTTGTGAAAACAAAATGGTGCAGTTGTCCTTGCATCGCTTACTAAAAAACCTCCACCTTCATAATTAAATTGAAATTGATCAAAGAAAGCCACCAATTTGATTATAGGATGTTATTTTTAGGATGATATTAGGATTTTTAGGATGATATTTTTAGGATGTCCAATTTAAGATTGGACCTGAATATTGATCCAATACTATTTCGTTAAAGAATCAAACATATATTCATATTCAATTTTAATATTTAGTGTGGAAAAACATCTGTTGAATGGTGTGCCTTTTTTCCAGGAAATAGCAACTAGAATTATAGACTGATTGAAATAATAAGCAATACTAATTTTGGAAGAAAGCTTAAAAATTAAAAGGGAGTCTAAAAGGTAAATCAATAGTTTTAATTGGAAAAAGTGCTTCTCAGGATTACAGCATTAAATACTTATTGCATGAAATGTTTCAAAATTAAACTGAGGATAAGTGTCTGAGACAGAACCAGAAAAATTATAACCAGTGTTTGAAATTCCTTTCAATTGCACAACAAAGAAAACCCTTGAAATCCTGGACAGTGGGTCTCAGGTGGACAAGAAAATCTATGAGCATATCAGCCCTTAAATTAGTCGTAGTTCCAAATTTCCAATCACACACATGTTGTATTATTTAGGAAAATACCACCTTTTGTGTAAAATATCTTACCCAACAATAAATCCCTGTGACATTATTTTAACAATGTTAAAAAAAAAAAACTAAATAGATCATTCACTTGATTTACTGTGAATGTTAACAAAAGCTGGCGTGATTGCATTCCTTTACTTTGTTGGAATGCTAAAAAAGCCAAAAACAATTCGAATCGTTAACAATTTAGACATGATAAATGATGCAAGCAACTCGTTTTCGTTACATGAAGGTGATGAGGTATTCTGGATACGCCTGTACATCATTGAAGATGACAAACATGCCTGGGTTCCTCACGTTGTCAGTCACACTGTTATAAAGATCAGCAGTGCTGGAGGTCTTTGCAGGTGGAGCAAGAAGACCTGGACTTCCTTTAGTGAAATCACCAACAAGAACTCTGGCAAGGTACATGCGTTTATGTCCTTTGCGGTCAGGTTTGGAATAACCTTGGGCTGAATAATTCGGATCCACAGCAAAATATGACCCTTTCCCAAACATGGCTCCTAAAACAGAAAAAATCAGTATTGCTGACAAACTGAACACCCAAGAAATTGAACACGTGTCCTGATTGTTACTGATACCATTCATGCCAGCGTAGCTACGATTGAAGCCTGTATTGTTGATGTGATCTGTGGAATCAGCCGCGGTACCATGGAAGAGACGCTTCTCATTGTTCTGATGGTTGTTTTTCTGTTCCAGCTCCTCTTTTTTGATCATGTAGTTTCTCCAAAGCGTGCTGTTCTGCACTCTTTCAATCTAAAAATCAGAATACACATTCATCCCAACACGCCACCTTACGATGTATAATCACATTGTTCTTTGTTAAAAATAATAATTTTTTACTGAAATTATGGTTGAACGCAGGGCTGTTTTAGTGAACTCTGTTTCCACTTCTGAATATTCTGTCGAGCCAACTGTGAGGTTTACAAGGACAACCGGGTTTCCTTTCATGTCATCCCAGTGTGAAGGCAAAGATCTCTTAGACAAATCTATCAAAATCAAGACAAAACATATTATTGGAATTCAATAATGATACAACAAATATCCATTTCGACATTGAAATCACCAAAACACCCCTAAACCAAGCTCCACTCCATAAATACATTATAACTCTGTAATAAGCAATAATCATAGCTGAATCAGCTCCATCAATAAGTAGAAGCAATGTGTGTTACTATAGTAGCAGACATTGAAATTGTTGGTATTGTGTGTAGATGGTGTGAATGATTTAGCCAATTTTTTTTATGTAGATGAAAAACACTAGGCACATGATGAATAAGCAGAGGTAAGAATAATGTGGATGCTTTGAAACAAAAGTCTTGAAGCATTGCTGTTGCAGAGTTAAAGACTTAAGGCCAATTCATAGTTCTGTGTCAAGAAACAGCCTATGGCATAGCCTCCACAAAAAAGCAGAGCCCAACAATTTAGTCCAATACACAAGTCTGTGACTGGTTGGTTGGGTAGCAGAAAATTTTTGGCCTTAATAAAAATCACTAAGTGATTGATCAAAGTGCAGATACACAACTATCTGATCAACTGGAGTCCAACTTGTGTCAGTTGGATCTACAACAGAAAATGAAAAAACAGAGAAACACAGCTGACCAGCATTTTAAACAGTTGTATTGCCTACAGGCTACAGTGTTAGAAGTATGAGTTGGACACATGTGTTTATATTAAAAAAATAATAATAATCGAGCTTGTCAACAAAAATTGATGAGCTACACAAAAACAATTTATTTATTTTCGGAGCTGTTACAAATGGTCATGTTTTGTTTTCTGTTTTGATTAGCGATTGCATTTTTTTCCATTTAGAAAGATTTGTTTTTTACAGTTTTTTTTGTTGATTATTGTTGATCTGTATGTGTAGGCAAGTGACTGCAATTTTATTTAAGATGATTTCAATAATTTATTTTAATTATTTTGCCTGATGCTCAATGTTACAAAATCTTCTATGTTTCCTAAAAAAATAGACTGTGTTCGGTTGAAGGAAAAAAAAAGTTTTTCGTACCCAGACATTGAAATACAACATTTTAGAGCAGTAATTATAATACCTACAAACCATGATATTTTTATAACAAAATTATACCAGCACATGCCTAATGTTGTCAATGATTGGGAGGTTTGTTTGGTTTGATTTAACAGTCACATGTGTGATGTCCTGTCAACTCCTCCCGAAATATGTTTAAACAAATGCCACTACAAATGAAAAAAAAACATACAAGCTTGTCTTTTGCAGGCATCCCAAATCTGTTTTAAAAAAATTTCACAAAATTCATCTTGCCTTTAATACTGATAAAAGTGGGTGGTTAAACAAATTACTACCTAACCCTAACCCTAACCCTAATCTAAAACAATGACTTAACTATTTGCAAAACAATTTCTTTCATCCATTGAGAAGATAGGCAAGCCTTGCAATCCCAAAGACTACAGGTGTAATCTAATAAATGCACATAAACTGTATGGGATGGTTTTGGCTATTAAAACTTACCAATGTTTAAGGTCCTTTAAGCTTTGCTTTATAATATTATTAAGATATTTAAAAACTATAAAAATGGATGTCATTTTAAGCAATGACTAATAATTTAAGAATTTTAAATCTCACCTTCGAGATCAATTCTGTTTAGTTTGATCCTTTTTCCACTGCTTTTAGCCTTTTTGCGTATTACATTGGCATCATATTCATCACCATCAATCTGGATCCACACTGTGGTCTGCTTGGTTTGAAAGGCCATTTCCAGATCATAATTGATCATCATGTCAAAGCTTTTGAAGACATCATTTTTGTCCTGGTATTCCCATTTTACCATAGTGCTGACAATTAAAGCATCACGTTTTCTTGTTTCATTCCTTTCCACTTTGCGGATCATTTCCAGAACACGATTTTGTGCCGTGTTTACGTCTCTTGTAAGACCCTCCAATGTTATGACAGAATCCTTGCCTTTCTTCTCAAGTTTCACTCTAACCGAGAGCTCCTTCTGCATGGTGTTGATTATTTCAGCATCTTCCCTGGTGAATAGAGCAATGGCCGGATCCTTGAGCGGTAAAGTTAAATGCTCTCGGACAAGCAAGCTGTTGATAAAGTCACTGGCTTCCCTCAAGTCCTGTGTAGTCTCTCCACAGAGTTGAAAAACAGCTGGTTCGATTTCCTCACCCACCATCACAAAGTCTTCAGAAGCAGACTCTGAGCTTCCCGTAAACCAGGCTGCGGGGTGGAAAGAAAAGCAAATACTTTATATCTTTGCTACCACCATGTAAATGAAAGTACAGTTTATTTGAAAAACTTAGTTTATCAATTTGGAATGGTCTGAGGTTATCGGGTTCCATTCCTAAAAATGCTTTGTTTCTGTCAAAAAAATAAAACTCAAAAAGAAAAAAATTGGGTTTTCAATAACAATTGTAGATAAAGAATAGCATCTGTCATGACCCAATTGGTAAAAAAAAAAGTCACTAAAATAATCAAAGAAATTAGCTTTACTCAATATGTTAATAGATTAGAATGTTTTTAAGTATATATGTGTTTTTGAAAAAGCATTACCGTAAGTTCTAGAAAGTTGTATACAATTAGGAACTGTGTGAAATCTACATCATAGACCCCAAAAAGTTCACAGTGCTCAAAACCTGTGGCCCATTAGTGCACAACACAACACAAATCAACTTTGTGCGCACAAAGCTACTGCAATTCATACTAAACTTTTTTTCTTGCAAATCAAAATTTTCAAACCCAAATTTAAATATTTTGTGTTTTATTTGTGTTTTTGATTTGAAGTTGTTTTTGATTTGCAGTAGCGTTGCATGTACAAAGTTGTTTTGTATTGTGTTGTGCACTAATGGGCCACCTTCTCGGAAACCTTTTAGCTCAAAATATTTTCGTTGATTAACTCTTCCTATAAAGTAAACAATTTACAATAAAAAAAGGTTTTGTGGTAATCGATTTATGAAAAGTGCAGTTTTTGCTGTTCAAACTAAAATGTCTCTCAAAATTATTCTTTCTTTGCTGACCTTTGATCTTGGAAAAGGAACTTTTTTCTTCTGCTATTTTCTCTCCAGATCTTCTGCCCATGCTTTGGTGAAAGTCTGTTACCATCTCAGCTTGGAATATAAGGAACTTAACCAGCTTCACATGCACTGGCTTCTGCTTTTTCACAAAGTCAAAGACAGCACCGACCATTGCATCTGCAACATCAGCTGGATTTACAAAAAAATGGCCTATAGGATAGACAATTGTATAGTAATTAAATCAGATAGGAAAAATAGAAATAACATAACACATGTTACCTGTGCCAAGAGCAGGAAAGGCTACAGAGCCAAATTGCTGGGACTCACACATCTTCAGAACTGTCAAAACAATGTTTTTGATATCAGCTGCATTATTACGTCCAATTATATGGATTATGTTTCTACACGGAAGCCTCCCGGCTGATGTCATAATCTCAGTTTTCTGCATGAAGGAAGATCCCACTATTGGAAAAATCATGTTTACCATTCATTTTTGCATACTTGCAAAGGAGAAATTCCATAAATGAAAGATTGAAAGAATACAAACCAATTGATGCACATTCCACATCCACTTGGGGACCTGCAGCATCTAAAATGGCCTTGGATACTCCTGTGTCATAAAGAAAAACTGATTTGCTAGTGATAAGCAAACAAACACAGAAATCTATTAGAATATACAATAACCTGCTCTTGCGGAAAATTTCTTATTTGAGGAGTTCACGATGACATCAGTTTTTTCTTTAGTAATGTCTCCTGATAAAACCTCCAGCATCACTTGACCCAGCTGCATTGTTTGAATTCCGAGAGAGGAAGAGGGGACTGTATCTAAAGGAAAGCAAAATAATAATGTATAATAAGGATTATTTCATTACCGGGGTCATGAACTGATAGAAAAAAAGGTTTCATTTATTAAAAATGTATAGTATGCGACATAGATCCCACCCAGTGTTTTCAACTTGTGAGCTGTGAAAAAGTTTCTGGTGTGCCGTAGGAAATAACCCAATTTCATCCAGTTGGTTTAAATCAACCTGGTCTTTAATGAGAATGAATTAAAATTAATATTATAGGCTAGTTTCTTGTTTTCTTTCTTTCTTTTTTTATTAAAAAATGCTCCCAAAGATCTAAAGCTAAACTGGAAACTTGTTCATCATAATTTTTAATATCAAATTCTAAATTCTTCTAGATCAAGAATAAAATCGGATAATAACTTTTGCAAAAACAAGCTTCCTCTTTTTGAGATCAATCAAAGAACACTATTGAGCTTATCTGTGCATTTATCAATGCTATACTTTGAACAAACAGCAGCACATATCGTTTGGACAATTCAGGTTTGTTTTGTGATGCGGTCATCATAAGACGGAAGCAGCTTGACCCTGAGCCCTTCATGAAAAAGCAAAACTAGACCAATCAAGCAGCAAACCAGCAGAATAAAGTATGAATAAAATGCCATTGAAGTAAAAATATAAATACCCATATAACTGTACCTCCATGAACAACATTAACAAAACCTTAAAACATAAACAGAGTATGTTACCAAAAGCGTTCGGGGTGGTTTTTGCTTGTGCTCCTATTGTGGTTGGATTTTGAACACTGCTGCTGAACATCCTGCAAAAAACCTGATTGAGATAGCAAAGAATTATATAAAAGTACACATTTTACATGGTTTTATCATCTCTCCACTCACTTGAATACTCAGCTTGTCAGAGGGGTGCAAAATGACGGTTGCCAATTGAAGGTTTGTAGATTTAAACTTATGGAATTCTGTCAGCATGAGTTTGGCCACTATGTCTCTGGGATAGCCCAAATTTCCAGTGCCAATAGCTGGGAAAGCAATTGAGGTCATTCCCTGGGAATCAGCTGCTCTTAGACAATCTCTGATGATCTGTATGAATACCTTCAATAGTGAAAACAAATCAGTTAAAATCTCATCACAAATTCGCTTAAATCATACTTAGCCTAGTTTCGCTAACACATTCAGCAGGACGTGTGATGTCGCATACATGAAAACAGTGTGACTTTAATTTCACGAGTAAAAGCATGATTTATACTACATCACTGAATAGATTAAATGGGATTCACACAAAACCTTTAAGACGTGCTCCTCCTGAACCCTGTTCAGAAAATGTAATTTTAGAACACCACTAGTAAATAACCCTAAAGATTGATTTAACAATCGGACAATTCTGTAAATACTAATGACATGAACATGATTTGAACAGGCAGACTTAACTAAACTTCTGATAGAAGAATAACTTCTTACCACATCTGGTGAGTTTTTTCTATGCTCCCAATATGGACAAACAACATGGAAGACTCTGGAACATTTCAGATTGTAACCATCTGTGATGGCCATTTCCCCATAATTCAGATTTTTTGAATGAACAGCTTCCTTGATTTCAGACTGGAGCTGAGGACCTGCAGCCTGAAGGAGGGCCTTAGAGACGGCACCTCTACTGAGGTCCAAATCCTCTGATATAGTGTTGACAATGACATTCACCTGCAGAGATGATCTGTATTAATTTTATCCACATTTTTCCATTTTATGCACATATTTCCACTGTTAAACGTAACTAATGGTAACCAATCGGAACGCCCATACGTTTGGGTACCAATCGCTATGGTATGGAACAAATGATAGAATAAAAACATGTTCCTGGTGAACCATATTACAGTGCATTGGTTTCCAACGCCAAGCATTTTTTGCTTTATATATTATATACCGTATATTACCAAACTGACACGTTTACATGTAACACGCACATGTGAATATTATGTTGGGGAAAGTTTGGAGCTTTTTCAAAACAAAACACATTGCAAAGCTTCTTGGACCGTTAACTTGACATAAAATAAAATATAAGGTTGGAATCAAATCTCATTCCAAGAGCTCCCATCAAGAGAAGTTGTTCACAATTACTGATACTCATCAAATAAAGAAACCAGATAAATTTTACGGAAACCAACCATACACTAAGTCACTTACATCTGCATCCTGGATGTTAGCTATCTTCAGATCGACTTTAAGTCTGTTGTGTACAGTTTTGGGTTGAGCACCACTCGGTTCCTCAAATGTATCTGTTTTTATGTGACTTTGCGAGTTTGCTGGTCCTCCAGATTCTCTGTAGTCATGTATGCTATTTTCAAACTCTTGGTTTTGTTTCTTAAAGTTTTCAGAACCATAGCTATGAGCACGACCTTGATCATCTCCATGATGTCCATAGTTTCCACTCTCTTGAGCCTCATGAGAGAAAATCATTTTAGGGTTATAAGTAGCAAACTCTTTCTTGACGGCCTGCACCATGGCATTCACCGTGTTGCTGTTACTATCAACCAAGTGAATCTCTGTGAACGTGTTGCTGGAGCCACGGTGGTTTTGGTTTTCAATGTGTTGTCGCACTTCTTTGGCGATTGATTCAGTGCAGAGCTCAAGAGGACAACCAAATATCCCTGAGCTGATGACTGGAATCGCAATGGAGGAGCAGCGTTTGCCTGCAGCCAGGTTCAAGCTTTCTCTCACAGCACGTCTCAGGATTTGCTCAGCGTTGCGTCTGTCTGAGCCGCTGTAACGCGGTCCCACAGCGTGAACCACATATTTACAGGGAAGTTTAGCAGCATCTGTGAGGATGGCATCGCCAGGTTTAAGAGGCCCATTTCTTCTTATGTGTAGATCACAGTCTTCCTGAAGACGTGGTCCTGCAGCTTTAAGAAGTGCAAAAGCAACACCCCCAGAGTGCTTCAGATGTTCATTAGCAGCATTGACCACAGCATCTACTCTAAGAGTGCAAATATCAGCATTTCTAACAGTCACTGTTACTCCACCGGGCATCCGAACTTCACAAGAGACCGGGGTGGAATCATCGAAACTGCCTTCTTTGAAATCATCCGGCTCCTCTTCCAGCATATCATCTTCCTGCAGCACCACCATGAATCGTTTTTCCTTCAGAAAAACCTGGAGCATTATTTTGCCCTGCTCCCTGAAGTACTTCTTTGCTCCTGCCTTTTTAATGGTCAGTGTGTCCGTGTGGAGGGATTGTGCCAGACTTGTAAAGAAGGCAATCATTGGCTGGACGAGCATGCACGGTCCAGAGAGTTTGATCCGAGGTCTTTTCGAGTCAAAACACACTTTCACCTCATCAGTCTTCATTAATTCCTTCCATTCTCGTGATTTTCTCTCCTTTATGAATTCAACAACCGCAAGTGATTTGACTCTTACAATTTCATCAGTTCTTGAGTGCTTCTCGATGAAACTTCTTAGACTCTCACTGATCTCCATCACCGGTTCCTTAAACCCAGCTACTGTTACTTTGTCTCCTTGAGGAACGGTAACAGACACACTTCTCTTTTTGGAAGTATTGAATGATTCTTGCAGTTGTTTTACAAGATCATGCCATTCTTGCATTTTCAGGACAGTGTGATCTTCTACAGTCAGATGTTTGGATGCCAGAACCATGTTAATCCTCTTCTCAGCCTCAGAAAGAGCTTTTTCTGTGCTCCCAATCAGTACAACACCCCCCTTTTCAACTGTGTAGACTGCAGCCACCCCATGAGACATAAAAAGATCTGAGGACATTACGTCACTGTCCACCGATTTCAGGAAATCCAAGATTGAACTCTCAGCATTTAAGGGCTTGAGTTTCATTGACAGTTTCTTCTCAAGAACCCAGTTTTGAAATCTGAGAACTTCAGCCTGAAGACCATTTAAAACAATTCTTTGCAGTGTTTGGTTGTAATCAATCTGCAGAAGTGGAGCCATCACCAAAGCATTGTGGAGGCCATCTTTTTCAAGCAGGGAGAACATGGCAGGCGACAACTCTACTTTTTCTGTTATACTATCCCTTTCTCTCTCCAGTTCATGTGTTGCTCTCTCTAGAATCTTCTCCATGATGGGTTTCAATCCAGATACCTCATAGCTCATTCCTGCCAGAGTTAGAACTCCCTTAGAGACGTCCATATCTGTGAGAACCTGATCTTTGACAAGGTGTTTTACATCCCTTTCCACTTTGGACCACAAGACATTGGACACTGGCCACTCGGATGTTGTGTAGTTTGAGATGAGCTTTGTGAAAGCATCTGAGGCATTCTTACTCCACCCATCAACTTGTCTTTTGGTAACTCCCTTCTGCTTCAACAATGCTGGATCGGGGCTCAGCAAAACATCAGCTTTGTTCAGATTGACCTGACAAAACTGAGAGCTCATCTCATCTGAAATAGAGGAAATCAATTTTTTCTTGAAGAGGAACTCCCTGATGGTGGGATGTAGGCTTGTCACAATGGGTTCAGGCAGCTTCAAATTTGGTCTGTTTTCACCATACAAGGCTGTGTTCAGAGATTCATAGTAGGGATATATCTTGAGTGGAGCATTGTTGAGGACCATATCCTGGGTCAAAACGTTCTCCTTTCCTATAAAGTATTAAAGACAAAGATAAAATGTAGATACAGTTGATAAAATGGTGTAAAATGCACACATTTTTATTATATGTACCTTTTTCGTCCTTAAACGTAACAATAGCTGCATTTTCTAATGGGATAATTGAAACATCCTCTACTGGTCCACCCAATTTCTCAAAATAGAGTTCCAGCATCAGCTTGTTGGGCTCATAAAGATCCTCCACCCACACACTTGTGCTCATCTCCAAAGCACGGGCCCTCAAATGATTCTTCTTGAACATTTCATTTGTCCTGCTTTCATCAAGGAACTTTCCTGCAGCTATAAGACATTCGGAACGTGACAGAAATATCAGTCAAGCTAAATGACCAGAAAAACAAAAGTGTATTTTTTCCAAATGTTCAAAACACTTGATTAGCCAAGATAGGGATGCACAAACTAAGAAGTAAATGGACATTTAACATGTAAACTTACCACAGTGACTTTTAAAGGTAATGACAGACTTGCTCATTTCGGGGATAAATTCAATAGAATAGTCATTTTCTGCAAGCTTTGTAATGTTCCCAACAAAAAGAGTCAAAACATCTTCATTAAAATCTTCTGGGAGGTCTTCCAACACCACAGCACTTGACTCAAGAGGGATATTTTGTACTACAGACAAATAAAGATGTTTTTGAAATGCATCAGGCTGTTTCATCAACAACTCACAACCAAAGCAATAAAAGCACATGATACAAGGTCAAATTCCAAATGGTTTGCTTACATGGTTCCAGTCCCCCACAAGCCTGGTCCTTCTGAAACAGCACATACAAAAATGAACAATGAGTTCAATAGCATTCAGCACACCTAATTCTCAAATGGGTATTTGTTTCTTTATAGGTCCCAGCAGTTTGAGAGACAGCACAGGAAGACTCAAGAGCCATTCCACCAAATGGGTGCCATTTTAGACTTCATATTCATAAATAAGTATTAGGATTACTTCATAAATACATTTTGTTACTAAGCAACGCGTACTACATGCTATTATTATTGCAAATTTAAGCTATAACATTTTTAAAAATTAATAACATCCACATACAACACTAAAAACAATCCCCAGTCTCTGATGCTACACTCCATCATTAAATATTTAATTATATACTTTCTTTAAAAAAAATAATTAAAATTTTAGTCATGTCCCTGCCTTTTAACTCATTCCTGTTGCCCTAAACCCATCCCCCTCCTGAAAAACTGAAGAATTTTCATGTCAGTTTTTCAGCAGGAAGTTACATAACTTGGATATTTAGAAGCCCATGGGAAGATCAAAGGTAAGTTCTCTCAACTGGATATTTGATGATTTTGTGATGATTTCTTGAAGTGTCATTTAAAAATACTATCTTGTTACTGAAATAATTTCTGAGGTTTAATTTGTGTTAAAATGCACAAATTTGGTAAATAACTGAATTTGCAGAATTTGTGGTTCTATAATCAAGTGCACCATGTAACTATTTAACATGTACTGTATTTGCTAATTCTTTGCTTAAAAACTCAGTTATGTTACTTACGGTATATAAAGAAAAACAAGAGGGTTAGTAACAAGAAAAAATAGCACCCATCTTTTTGATCCTTATAAATCTAATAAGGCATTTAAATAAGTTACTTAAGGACCAAAGCTCATTTGGAATACTTAAGTACGTTTGCTATTGGAATCGATTTTAAAATCAGGTAAAAAAAAAAAAAAAATACTTTTTTCAATTTACCAAAAGCAAACGTCACCAGTTTGGTGGAATGACTCACAAAACATTAAGATTTTATGTAAATTTACTCACGTTTCCACCAGTTCTCTCAGGTTCCTCAACGCTGGGTATAAACACTTTAAGCTTAACGTCCTGGGTGCTGAACTTAATAAAATGTTCTCCTTGTGAAAGTACGGCATCTCGGACTTTAACAAAAAAAAATCAGACACTTTAAAAACTTACAGCATTAGTGATCACGTGACTGCACTGAACGGAAGCGTTTGTTTATTAGCCAGGCAGCTAAGTTCTAAGTTAGCCGTTTTAGCCTAGGCACAACGGGGTTATTGAGTCACATATTTCTTTAAAACACAACCAAAACTTATATTTTGTTGCATTTACCTTCAGCTGTTTTGAACAAAATGGTAGCGGTGTTTCTCTCGTCATTGTATTTCACGACGCAGTCTCCTCCTCTAGATTTCTTCTTGCTCTGAAAGTAAATCTGAAGTTTATTTTTCACACTTTTGGCGTGTTCTGGCTCCCAATCTCCCTCCACAGTGACTGGGTACTGTTCCTCCATCGTCCTGTGGTCTATGAACGGATCACTTGAAACTATCACACCCAAATCAACAACACATTTTCACTTTCGGTTCTGGTTTTACAGAAACAGAGCGCTTGTCACAGGGAGTGGCTTGTGTCTTAGAACCATATTTTATGGGAAAATTCAGCATTTAAAATAAATCTCAATTGTTGTTTATTCTCAAAGGTTATACACAACTCTCAAAGGATATATTCTTTTCTAAACATAAATCTACCAATAGTCTTGGAACAGAATGTCTATAATCATGTGCACCATGAGACTATTTAGGCATTTGCTAATTCTTTGCTAAAACTGTCCTGTTACTTAAATAAAGAATAACAAGAGGGTTAGTAACAAGGAAAAACGACACCCATTTTTGATTATACATCTTAAAAAAAAATAGGTTTCCTAAAGTGGGATTGGGATTCTTAGGATGCTATTGGAATCTGTTTTGAAATTAAAGTTTGAAAGTTACAAAAAGCTAATGGCACACATTAGCGTGGAAAGGCTCATAGAATACTTCTCTGAACATAAATCTACCATAAATAGCCTTTGAAGAAAATAAGTCAAATCAGAGTTACAGTAAACCATTTGGGTCACAAATCATCCTATTTAAAGATGCCTATTTTCTTTTTTTAAAGAGCTCATAATTAATCTTCATAAGACATTTCAATTTTGACCTAAATGTCTAAATTTAAACCTATGGACTAGTTGTAACAATCTACAAGGTGTGCTATAGAGCAATCTAGCTTCAGATATGAATTATGTACAACTAGGTCCGTGAAAAAATATATGAAACATTTTATAATAACTTTCTAACAATTAAAAGGTGTTAAAGTTATATACACAGAAAACTGTGACTGACTAACTAGCCATTCTGGTTAATATTTGTACCATATCCAGCATTCAACAACATGGGTACAATGCTTTTTTCTTTGGATTAGGAACACGAATAATAAAAATACTTTTGAATTGTATGTAAACTGGATATGACATTATGTCAATAAAGACCCTGAGTGATTTTTTTTCCTTCATTATTGCTTTTATTCAGTGTAATTGATGTAGATTGCTTACATGTATTTATCAAAGGTACTTAAGTGTAGATGATTGAACTCTGTTATATGGAATCATATATATACTTCAAATATGGTTAATAATTAATCACCATAAACATTGCCACCACAAGCCTCAAATACTTAGTACAAAATTTCCCATCTCAAAAGAAAACATAGCCATAAAGATTATGTGGAAAATACAAGTTAAGAGCTGATTAGAATACTTGCTCATGCTAAAATTTCAAACGAATTCCCTTCATTCCAATTATTACCAAAATTGCTAAATATTTTACTGAAAGAACACTATAACAGGCTTACAGATTATGTGGTCATCATCAAATCGTTCATCAAAGAAAGTAGGCTCTCATCTTTTTACGTGAAGGTGATGAGGTATTCTGGGTAGGCCTGTATATCATTAAAAATCACAAACATGGTTGGGTTTTTTGCATCATCAGTCACACTGTTATAAAGATCAGCAGTGCTGGAGCTCTTTGCAGGTGGAGCAAGAAGACCTGAACTTCCTGTGGTGTAATCACCAACAAGAACTCTGGCAAGGTACATGCGTTTATGTCCATTGCTGTCTGGTTTGGAATAACCTTGGGCTGAATAATTCGGATCCACAGCAAAATATGACCCTTTCCCAAACATGGCTCCTAAAACAGAAAAAATCAGTATTGCTGACAAACTGAACACCCAAGAAATTGAACACGTGTCCTGATTGTTACTGATACCATTCATGCCAGCGTAGCTACGATTGAAGCCTGTATTGTTGATGTGATCTGTGGAATCAGCCGCGGTACCATGGAAGAGACGCTTCTCATTGTTCTTATGCTTGTTTTTGTCTTCCAGTTCCTTCTTTTTGATCATGTAGGTGCTCCAAAGAGAGCTGTTCTGGACTCTTTGAATCTACAAACAAAACAATTTTGCATAATTCACAATATCTATATTATGTTTTATTTTGTCTCCCTCTTACTTCAACGATGGTATTTTGTAGGCCAGTTCTCCTGAACTCTTTCTCCACTTCATCATATTCTTTTGTGCCTGTGCTAAGTTTCTCAAGAACAACAGGTTTTCCTTTCATGTCTTTCCAATGTGCAGGCAAACTGCTTTGAGCTGGAGCTTGATAGAGATGACAGAACAAAATAATTGGCAACTGTTTTTATTTTTTATACAATGTACTTGTATTCATGTTTAAACTCACCTTTCAGATCAATTCTGTTGAGTTTAATGGTTGTTCTCCATTTCGTTGCCTCTTTGCGTATTACATCGGCGTCATATTCATCACCATTAATTTGAATCCGCACTGTGGTCTGCTTGGTTTGAAAGGCCATTTCCAGATCATAATTGATCATCATGTCAAAGCTTTTGAAGGCATCTCCATTCTCCTGATACTGCCACTGTGCCACACTGATGACCCTAAAAGCATCACGTTTACGAGTTTCATTCCTTTCAACTTTACGAATAATTTCCAGAACACGGTTTTGTGCCGTGTTAACATCCCTTGTCAGACCCTCCAATGTGATAACAGAATCCTGGCCTTTGTTATCAAGTTCGACTCTAATGGTCAACTCCTTCTGCATGGCTTTCAGCATTTCAACATCCTCCCTGGAGAACTGAGCAATGGCTGGATCATTGATCGGGATGGTTAAATGCTCTTGGACAAGCATGTTGTTGATAAAGTCACTGGCTTCCCTCAAGTCCTGTGTAGTCTCTCCACACAACTGAAACACAGCTGGTTCGATATCTTCACCCACCATCACAAACTCTTCATTTGAAGGAGACTCTGAGCTTCCCCAGGGCAACCAGCCTGCAGGTGAAAAAAAGAACATCTACAACTCTCTGTTTTCAATCATATCAAATCACACAAATGTGTACTTTATTCGCTGACTTTTAATGAAAGCCATCACACCCTTCTCTTCTGATTTCTCTCCAGATCTTCTAACCATGCTTTGGTGAAAGTCTGTCACCATCTCTGCCTGAAATATAAGAAACTTCACCAGCTTCACATGCACTGGCTTCTTCTTCTTCTCAAAGTCGATGACAGCATCGACCATTGCATCCGCAGCATTCACTGAATTTGTACCACCCTGACCTAAAAAGATTTAAATATTTAGCAAAAATCAATCTCATGGTGAGTATTTCAGACAAATGTTAAATGACTTTTCATAAACTGTGACCAAATGTAACTCGTAACCAAGGAATGGAGAATTAATCCAATTAGGGGAATGCTTCGACAAATCTCAAAAAAGGCTCAGTTTAAAAGAAAAATGATTGTAGGAAGACAAGCGGTTGTAATACATGCAGTGACTATTCCTTTTGGCCAATCCATGAGCTCAACAACTGGTTACGCCGTTATAAAACAGTTTGTTTGAAAAGCGGCATAAGACCCTATGGTAGAAGGTATGGTTGGCAAACATTTTGCCTTCATTCGCTCTCTTTGGAGAGATCACAGATGATTAGTCCACTCAAATCATTCCCCTATTCTGTTTCTGTATTGGTCAATTTTCAAGAGACCAATTAAAAGAGAAAGAATGTTACCTGTGCCAAGAGCAGGGAAAGCAATGGAGGTAAACCTCTGTTCCTCTGACAATTTCAAAACTGAAAAAACAGCTTCCTTAATTGAGGATGGAGTGTTGACTCCAGTAATGTGGATTATATTTCTACAAGGAAGCTGTCCGGCTGATGTCACAATCTCGTTCAATGGTTTGCCTTTTGATGATGCCACTGGTGATAAAACAGATTAACTAATTGTGTTAAAAGATTATTCGATAGAAGAGGTAATGTGAAGACTTAAGAAAGACTGACCAATCTTTGAACATTCGTGTTCAACTTGTACTCCAGCAGCATCTAAAATGGCCTTGGAGACACCTATACAATACAGTAAAGTCCTTAATAATTATTTGGATAAAATGAATAATTGTCAGATTTACCTGATTTAAGTGAAAATGTTTGGCTTGTGGAGTTGATGATGGCATCTGTCTTTTCCTTTGTTATGTCTCCTGATGAAACCTCTAAAGTCACATGACCCAATTGCATGGTGTGAACACCAAGAGATGGAGAAGAGACTTTGGCAAACGGCCCTTCATTAAAATAAAGAAAACTTTCAGACAAAAACCTCTACAAACACCCTCTGAAAAAAAACTGTGATTTTTATTATGTCTGGATGCATGTTTATCTAAGACAGCTTTAAAACATTACCAGTTGGTTGAGGTGGTTTTCCAGAATTATTCACCTTTGGTTGACCAGTCGCGCCTTTTGTGATCGGATTCTGAAAACTAGGCCTAAATGTGCTTAAAAAAGTCTAAAAAATATAGACATTTTTAAGTGTCAAAAAATACTAGAAATGATATAAAATCAGTTTTATTTTCAGGTTCCATCTCTTTCACTTACCTGAACACAAGCCTTGTCAGAGGGATGCAGGATTACTGTGACTTTTCTGAGGTTTGTAGGATGGAATTCCTGGAATTCTGTCAGCATGATTCTGGCAACCAGGTCTTTAGGAAAGTTCAGATTCCCGGTACCAATCGCTGGGAATGCAATCGAAGTCAGTCCGTGGGTATCAGCATTTTTCAGGCATTCTTTGATTATCTGAATGAGCGTCTTTATAATAAAAACATAAACACAGATGAGCCACAATAAAATCAGCTATGCTGGCAATAAACATCCCATTTGTACAGAAAAATAAAAAAACCCACTCTGTCCTCTGAGCCATGATTCCAAAATGGACAAACAACATGGAAGACGCTGTAACATTTCAGATTGTAACCATCTGTTTTGATCATTTCTCCATATTTCAGAATTCTTGAGTGAGCAGCTTGCTTGATTTCGGACTGGAGCTGAGGACCTGCAGCCTGAAGGAGGGCCTTAGAGACGGCACCTCTACTGAGGTCCAAATCCTCTGATATAGTGTTGACAATGACATCACTCTGTGGGGAAAAAGAGAAGGAACTATGGTCAATATTACCTAGACAATTATTACACTCTGCAAAAATATTAATCTTTGCTACATAGTGAATATAGTCCAAAACAGTAAAACTAAATCCAAACTTTCATTAAGCACCTCAGTCATACAAATGACAAATTCAAATCCAGATTTTCATATTTTAAAATTTGTTTACTTTTTTTCCCAAAATACAATTCCTCCATGGACATTTTTTTTCTTCCACAAAACGCAAAAATTCCAAGGCACCAATATTTAGATTCAGTTCTGTCTTAGTGGAATAATTATAAAACAATTCAAAAGTTTTGCTGCAGATGATAGCCAACATTTTTCCACCTCCTTAGAACCTCATTTTCTTGGCATTGCGCTGTATTTAGTGGAGTTGTGGCATTTTGTGCAAAAACTTCACTGACGTTTTTAATGCCGTTTTTTCCCCCCAAAAAACACAATACAAATAAAATTTATTGTGTTTTTTTTTTTTTTTTTGGAAACAATCACCTCATATCTTCATACACTATTCCTTAAATAAAATAAATTAGGATATAAATTGTATGTAAAAAATGTAATAAAGGATGATTTGAAAGGAAACACTTTTACTTACATGTGCATCCTGAATGTTCCCTTCACATAGACAGATTTTTAGTCCTTCTTCTGTAGATAGAGTTTCACGAACGTACAATCCATCACGTGTGTCTGATCCACCAACAAGCTTAGATTGTCCCTGTTCTTCAAAGTTTCTTTTACTACGGCCTTTGTAATTGTCAAACTCTTGGTTTCTTTGTCCATAGTTACCACGCCCATGACCTCGGCCATTTTCACGATGTCCATATTCATAGTTACCATACCGTTGAGGCTTGCTATTCCCCATGGTGAATGCAATATTAGGGTTATAAGTAGCAAACTCTTTCTTTACGGCCTGCACCATGGCATTCACCGTGTTGCTGTTACTATCAACCAAGTGAATCTCTGTGAACGTGTTGCTGGAGCCACGGTGGTTTTGGTTTTCAATGTGTTGTCGCACTTCTTTGGCGATTGATTCAGTGCAGAGCTCAAGAGGACAACCAAATATCCCTGAGCTGATGACTGGAATCGCAATGGAGGAGCAGCGTTTGCCTGCAGCCAGGTTCAAGCTTTCTCTCACAGCACGTCTCAGGATTTGCTCAGCATTGCGTCTGTCTGAGCCGCTGTAACGCGGTCCCACAGCGTGAACCACATATTTACAGGGAAGTTTAGCAGCATCTGTGAGGATGGCATCGCCAGGTTTAAGAGGCCCATTTCTTCTTATGTGTAGATCACAGTCTTCCTGAAGACGTGGTCCTGCAGCTTTAAGAAGTGCAAAAGCAACACCCCCAGAGTGCTTCAGATGTTCATTAGCAGCATTGACCACAGCATCTACTCTAAGAGTGCAAATATCAGCATTTCTAACAGTCACTGTTACTCCACCGGGCATCCGAACTTCACAAGAGACCGGGGTGGAATCATCGAAACTGCCTTCTTTGAAATCATCCGGCTCCTCTTCCAGCATATCATCTTCCTGCAGCACCACCATAAATCGTTTTTCCTTCAGAAAAACCTGGAGCATTATTTTGCCCTGCTCCCTGAAGTACTTCTTTGCTCCTGCCTTTTTAATGGTCAGTGTGTCCGTGTGGAGGGATTGTGCCAGACTTGTAAAGAAGGCAATCATTGGCTGGACGAGCATGCACGGTCCAGAGAGTTTGATCCGAGGTCTTTTCGAGTCAAAACACACTTTCACCTCATCAGTCTTCATTAATTCCTTCCATTCTCGTGATTTTCTCTCCTTTATGAATTCAACAACCGCAAGTGATTTGACTCTTACAATTTCATCAGTTCTTGAGTGCTTCTCAATGAAACTTCTTAGACTCTCACTGATCTCCATCACCGGTTCCTTAAACCCAGCTACTGTTACTTTGTCTCTTTGAGGAACGGTAACAGACACACTTCTCTTTTTGGAAGTATTGAATGATTCTTGCAGTTGTTTTACAAGATCATGCCATTCTTGCATTTTCAGGACAGCGTGATCTTCTACAGGCAGATGTTTGGATGCCAGAACCATGTTAATCCTCTTCTCAGCCTCAGAAAGAGCTTTTTCTGTGCTCCCAATCAGTACAACACCCCCCTTTTCAACTGTGTAGACTGCAGCCACCCCATGAGACATAAAAAGATCTGAGGACATTACGTCACTGTCCACCGATTTCAGGAAATCCAAGATTGAACTCTCAGCATTTAAGGACTTGTGTTTCATTGACAGTTTCTTCTCAAGGATCCAGTTCTTGCTGGCAAGAATATCAAGGCGGAGACCAGACATCATTAAGCTGTTGGTTTTGTTGTTGAAGACAAAGTTCATTGAAGAGGCCTGAACTTTCAGACCCTCTTTCTGAAGTAGCATGTAGATGGCAGGCGACAACTCTATTTTTTCTGTTATACTATCCCTTTCTCTCTCCAGTTCATGTGTTGCTCTCTTTAGAATCTTCTCCATGATGGGTTTCAGTCCAAATACCTCATTGCTCATTCCTGCCAGAGTTAGAACTCCCTTAGAGACGTCCATATCTGTGAGAATCTGATCTTTGACAAGGTGTTTAACATCACTTTCCACTTTGGACCACAAGACATTGGACACTGGCCACTCGGATGTTGTGTAGTTTGAGATGAGCTTTGTGAAAGCATCTGAGGCATTCTTACTCCACCCATCAACTTGTCTTTTGGTAACTCCCTTCTGCTTCAACAATGCTGGATCGGGGCTCAGCAAAACATCAGCTTTGTTCAGATTGACCTGACAAAACTGAGAGCCCATTTCGTATGAAATAGAGGAAATCTGCCTTTTTTTATGAATGAACTTTATGATGGCGGGATGTAGACGGAATGTGACTGGTCCAGGCAGCTTCAAATTTTGTCTGTCGTCACCGTAGAAGACAACATCAAGTGATTTAATGTAGGGATAAATATTGACTACGACATTGTTGATCCTATTCCTTTTTTTCAAAACTCTCTCTTTGGCTGTTGGGAACAAAACACAAATGCTAAATAAAGTTGAATTCTGTTGATAAAACAAAGAACAAATTCCAAATTAATTTTACCTTCTTCATTCTTAAATGTAATGATAGCTGCTTGTTCTGAAGGGATTGCGATGACTTGCTCCACTGGACCACAGTGTTTCTCAAAATACAGCTCTAGGAACATGTTGCTGTTGGCGGAAGAAGGAAGATTCTCCACCCGCACACAGGTGCTTTTTTCCAGTGCTCTCGCTTGCAAATTAAGATTTTTAAATCTGTCATGCACTCTGCAGTCCTCAAGGAACTTTCCTGCAGCTATAAGAGAAAAAAACTATCACCACTTTTTACCCGAATTATAGTTACCACACTAAGGCTTGGCATGGTTTTCGTTTTAAATTATAGGTTTCCTTGCTTTCACAGTTCAGTTCACTTGCTACACAAACACATCTTAAGCAGCTATGACTCTTGGCAGCTATGACAAGTCCATCAAATGAGCCAATATTTAAAAAATTGTAGGAGATTATGCATAATTATACTTGTACAATTCATTTTATTTAGAAATCCTCCATATATATTGTTGAATGTTTCACTCACCATTCGGGTGTTTAAAGATCACCACTGCCTTTGCTTGTTCTGATAAGAATTCCAGGCTAAAATGTTTCTCAGAAAGACCACTGATGTTCTCCACCAAAAGAGTCAAAACATCTTGACTAATATTTTCTGGAAGGCTCTCCAGGACCAGAGCAGTTGACTCGTCAGGCTTCTCTACATGCCGCTCGGTTTGAGAAGAACTTGGAACTAAAAACAAACATATATTAAAATCTAAATCTACATATTTTAGGCACTTAAGTTAAGAATAAAATATGCAAGTGTTAAATATTTAAGTTCATGAATAAAAGAGAAACGTTCACGTTTGCCTGCAAACACTCATTATTGTAACACTCTCCAGCCTTCGTGTACAAACTACTTCCTGCTAAAGCCAAATAATTCACATTTTCTTATTTCAGTCCAGAGCACCTGCTGCCATTTTTTACACACTGGAAACGCTTGGCCTTGTTTTAATGTGAACAGAGTCAGGCTTTTCCAGACGGTTGATGGGTATCACCATCTTTGAAATGTTCTATTTGTATGCATCTTCAAAAGAGGGAGACAAGCTTTATGTGTCTTTAATCTGCTGCACAAGTTTCTTTGGTCAACCACGGCATCTGCGATCGTAAACATTGCCCATTTATTTTTGTTGTTAAAAATAGCTTGAACAGCATTTCTTGAAACCCCAGTTTGCTTTAAAAACTTTATCTTGTTGATTCCGTATTACTAGATTGTATCTTGTAGCTGTGTCAGTCTTATTATGTAAAGCAATGTTACCTTATCTTGTGTTATCTGCAAATATGTTAATTTATATTACATAAATTTTGTACTCAGTCTGTTCACATCTGTTAATAAACTCTTTATATCCTTATAGTTGTATTATTGACTGTCACAATTCAAAATGTAAGAATATTTTACTGTAACGTTATTACATTCTGAATTAGGAATAAACACATCTAGTGAAATCGTGTTTTGGCCACATTTGGGAGGGCACCATAAATTTGATCAGCAGTGCCCCTGATCACTGTGTACAAAAGCATCTCCTATTTTAATAAACGTATCTGCCAAACTGATGTATAGTGTGCTGTCTATTGGAGCATGAAACAAAATGTTCAGAGGTTTACTCACATGCATTCTGAGCCCCACTCGACTGGTTTGTCTATAACACACATGTAAAACACCCGTGAATGATTCAAATAGCTAAACTGGGTGAGTGAGTTTCTTTTCCTCTTCACCACCTTCAACTTTCTCTCAAAACAGATAGAATTATTGGGTTTTTATTCACACGTTAGTGAATGTGCTTATTTAAAATAAAAATATTGATACATATTTACATCTATTTGCAATATGTTATCCTATCTAGGCTGGTTTAAACTGGGATCGAAATTAGTGCAGTAGAAAAAATGTTTTGAGGAAGACATCCTGAGATTATATCATGGGGTGCAATGAGGGGTTGGAGTGAATGGTCTTTACCGGAAGTGACCCTGTCAAACACCCTAATAGGCTTAAAACTGACCTTTTTACACACGCCTTATTTCTCGGTACTGTTGGACTTTCATCCTGCAGCTAATTATTACCTTTTCTCCAGTGCTTTTACTTCCTTCTTTGTTCTGTGCTTTGCTGGGTTTGCACAGATTTAACTTTATTTCTTGGGCGTCAACAGTGATAACATGTTCCTCCTGAGAAAGCACGGCTTCACGGGCTATAAAAAGACACAATAAAGACGATAAGATGTCTCAAACACATTTTTTGGTATTTTAATAAACAACTACCACCGTTACCAGTTTTCATGAGAACTTACTTTCGGGGGATTTGAAAAGAATCGTAGCTGAGTGTGTCTCCTCGTCCCATTTCACAACGCAGTCCCCTCCTTGAGATTTCTTCTTACTGTTAAAATGAATTTGAAGTTTATTTTTCACGCTTTTTTCCTGTACAGGCTTCCAATCTCCCTTGACAATGATGGGATAAAGTTCGTCCATTGTGGTAGCTCTTCCGAATGAGGAATGACTGGTAAAACACGGTTTAAACGAACCCTTCTCTCTCCTTTCACTTTTGTTTCTGCTGTATTTTCAGTAAGAACGAAACTGGAATCTTTTTCCATCACATATTGAAAATTACTGGAAAAAAAGCCATGGCTTTAATTTAAAAAACTGGCCTTATAACAATGGACAAAAATACAAATTCACGGTAAAATTAAAGTAAATCGTGTTTTAAAACAGTGTTAAGTTGGGCACTACAACATCTACTAAACCACCAGATGGCAGTGTTGATTAAGTCACGAACACTAATCTCACGTTGGAATTCGCATACTGTATATACTATATAGTATTAGTATAAGTTAGTTAGTCTAGTTAGATTTAACCCAAATCATGGTTATCAATTACTCAACAGATGGCACTAGAGCGTCTCCAAACCATTCCTTTACCTAATCGTGAATAAGATTTCATGTGTAAAATAATATCTTTAGTAATTTTCTGACTGGTCAGAGCTATGTAAATGACGTTGTTTAGGAAACTCGAGTCACATAGACTTGCATTCTATTAATGTGCAGTAGCAGCAGGATGGGGGAGTCACACCATAACTTTACAATACAACGCAACTAAATTATGGCTGCTCTAATCTACTTTAAAGCAATACTGACGTCCTAAAAATAACAATTGCTTCATACTGAGTCACCAAAAAGCTTGCACATTTGACCTCTCCAATGTAGTGGCTCAAACCACATCACATCATGGGAGATCACAGGTCAAAGTTTACCTTTTCTAGCCTTTCAGTATCAAAAAGAGAATGTTAAAGAACTGATTAGCCTCTCTCTGTAATCTCTCTTTTCTAATTAGCCCTAAGTTCAAACCTATAATTACCAGACTTTCCAATCAAAAGTGAACCTTGTGTTATGTGACTGTAATATAAAATTGAATCGTCTACTGTCACTTTTTTAAAGTAAAGTTCAACACTTCTTCTTGTGCACCTTTAGATGTGCAGGGGATGTAGAACATCTGTGTGAGAGCTGAACAAGCTTTACAAACAGAAAAACTCAGTGGAAACCTCTCGCTTTTTTCCCCACTTTGTAAACGACTGATGCTGCAAATGAGTCAAACTTTTGCAGCTTTACAGCAAAAATCGATTTGGTTTTAACTGATTTGTTACCATTTTTTCCTTAATTTTGATTACTAGATAAATAACTGTCAGCAATTTTTCAGCAAAATACTTCACAGGCACTACACTGATAGATTTTTTTTTTGGCCCTATATCTAGGAGCTTCACAGAAATTGCAGACAGAATTCTTTTAATTATATTTTTTGGAGCTAAGTAATGAAATAACCTAATAAAAAAGCATCCAGGGACTAAACAGAAAAGTCAATCTTCTTCTGGGATCATCAGAGACAAAAGAGAAAACAAAAGTTGTAGATGCAAGAACAAGAGATCAATAAAACAAGAGGAATCTCAGTTCTTTTGGGGCTGGTGTCCTGCAGTGTTTATCTCTAACCCTGATAAAAACAATTTCGACCTAAACCTTGGAGGACATTGGCCCAAGATGGAATTTAGTGATACCGAAAAGAGCGAGCATAGAAGCTAGTCATTGAAGTGTGAATAAGATGAGACAAGTCAAGTCAGGGCAAGACATGGGATCAGTCAAGACAAGACAAATGTAGACAGAACAAGACACGGCAGTACGTTTCAAGACAAGTCAAAACAAGACAAGATGAGACTGGCCAATGCAAGGCAGAAGAGGACAGGACAGGAGAGAACAGGTCAAGACAAGACAGGTCAGGTAAAGACAAAACAGGTCAAAACAAGTCAAGACAGTCTGGAAAGGTGATAAAAGTAGCCAGCCTAAATAGTTCCAACAATCTGGGCAAAGTGGTAACAGGTGTGAGCCCAACTGCAATAACGGAGTAATCCAAGATAACAAACAGATGCGCATGGAAGAAATCTGCTGCCAAAAACAAAAGAAGAAAGCACAAAGTTGCACAAAAAAAAAAACTTGTATAGCACTGATTTTCACAGAGCTCTGCTTATGCCATCAGCACTGTTGTCTCAGCCTTTCATTATTAATGAAAGTAAAATGCTGTTCTGGTTATCTCACGAAGGTGAAATTCACTGGTTCTGCTCAGAGAGCCAGATTGTGCTGAGCAATGGGATCACATGACATGAAGATCCAGACAGTGACGCAAACTGATTTATGGCTGCTCTCACTTAAAGTTTATTCCCAAGAGGGATGGTTAACAATAAGAATGTAGGACGCTGTATACATTTAATAAATTAATTCAGAGCATCTCTGAAGGTTTGCTCTAACCATGTAAGTTTCGTTTATGAACAAAATAACACAGAAATCACAAAAGCAGAAGGCAGCAGGGAAAATTCTTTGCGGTGAGAAAGAAAGCTTGTTTGTGTTTGGAAAAAGCCCTGAGGGATTTCTTCCAGATATGGTTGGCCGGAGCTCTGATGAATATCACCATGATTAAAGGACACATTCTCTGCTTTTCCTAAGGGACCAAAGTGGGAGAAACACTTAACCAGACATGTGAATATACACAAGAAAACATGATGATAATGTTGCTTGAAAGCCTGAAAATCTTGGGTGCTTTATAAAAGACATTCACTGCCAAGAGTATGTTTCTTAGAAACCTTTGTATTTTGGTGAAAGGAGAAGGAGCAGAGGCTGAAAGAGAAAGTAAGCGAGGGGGATGTTATCATCACATGGTTTCATTAAAGGGCAAGCATGCATGTCACGATGTAAAAGACAGTAGCTATTTTTGCTTCAGGTGATGACATTAGGTTTAGCATGCTCCCAGGAAAAAAAGGAGAAGGCAGATGCTTTATTGTTGTGTCATCCATCATTTCACTCTTTGTATAACAATGGAGAAAAACATACCGGGAAAAAACAGATGCAACTTACGTTGGGACGCTCATTAACAAAATGTGGGTCTTTAACAATATTTATATTCACAAAGTAGTACTATCCTCTATGAAGAATGCATTTTAAAGGCATACTAATCCCAGCTACCAAAATACACTTGTACACAGTAAAATCCTAAGAGTTAAATTAACTCTACTCAGAGTATATTTGGTCCCACTCTATATAGAGTTAAACCGACTCTGAGAAAGAGTAATTTAATAATATATTTTCTTCATGTTTTTCCAAATCTGCATGGAAAATGCAAACTAAATATTAACTATTCAGAGAGGGACCAAGTCCACTCCAGAAAGAGTAAAAACAGACAAAAAATAGACTGTTTAGTTCAAATAGACTTATTTAAATAACTCTCCTTCAGAGTTGGTTTAACTCTATATATAGAGTGGGACCAAATACACTCTGAGTAGAGTTAATTTAACTCTTAGGATTTTACTGTGTAGCTGCCATAAAAACATTGGCTGCCAGAAATCCCCTACTCTGCTTTTAAGGGGTCTTTGAGGGTCAGTGGGAAATGGGGTCCTAAATTTATCTTATTCAGCTTCCACACCTCGGTTTGCTGAAGGAAATCTGTTTACTGACAAAGTGTGAGTTGAGATATTCCTGGCAATAATTCAAATGGTGGTCAGAGGTTTTTCTATGTGTAGGAGCTAGCTATGCAAAACCTCCTCCTCTGATAACGTAACATATTTTCTATAATGCAATGTGTAAACTATGAACTGTTTACACCACATTTTGTGTTTCGTTTTTAAGAAACTCTCGGATGAAACAAGAGTGGAATTCTACTTTTTACATTTTATTTATAACATTGATTCTTTTGAGGTACTGTTTATTTGGAAAATAGATTCATTAGTCCTTATAGGGATCTTCCTGCTCAAGAAACTCTAGTTTCTGGTTTTATTAATGTTAATGTTTTTAATTCTCTTTTTCTGTTTTCCAGGTAAGGGCTGCATGATGATCAGCTTGCCGGGGCTTTATGAAGCGGGCCACATGAAGATGAAGGAACTAGTCCTAGGTTTACCTGGCTTGATTCCCGCTGTGAGATAACTGCCCCACTGGCCACATCACTTTGTGTAGCTTCCCCATGTAGCTCCCCACATGAATTGGAATTGCTAGTGTGGGTTTTTCCTCCGGGTGCTCCAGTTTTACCACACATCTAAAACTTTACTATTTATTGCACCCTTAAAATGGCCTTTAAATGAGCCATAAACATAATTTAAACTTAGATTTTTTTAACCAGAGTTTAACTATGGCCTTTGCCAAAAATTTTATAGCCATTCTTCCCACAACCTTGCTCATACTAGAACTATTAGGCTCCTCCTTCTGTAAAGCTGTGATTCATCTGCATAAAAGCTCAATATATAAACAGTTGTCTTGACTCTATAAAGTGGACAAAAAGTCCACTTCTGTTATTATGCTGAGACAAATCATAGAAAGCTTCTGTTGGTCCAGCTTGTCTTCAGTGACATCTTTATACAGTGTAGCCCCAAAAAGTTGCTAAAACTCAAAACATTCTAAAGAAACAGTACTACCTTTTGACTACTGTTTTCTTAAAAGTAGCATTTATCAAATCAGGAAACTGGTTTCCACCAAATTTTGGGCTCCAATGGTTTTTTTTCTCATGTTAAAGAAAATATTAAACTGTCCTGACTCCATTTAAAACATCTCCTGACTGTAAGTGTACTCCTCACTTGGCAAACTTCTGAATGCCTTACACTAGTTTGCCTAACACTGCTTGTCTTGCATGATTTCCTAGATTTGTTTTTTTTAAGTGTTTTGCACGTGTCACATCTAAAAACATGAGTAGGAGTTTTGCAAAATACAAAATAATAAAATCTGTAAAGCTGCAGCAAGAAAGGAGATGGACTGTGTCATATTGCTTTGGATTAGGTCACGAAAATCATATCCCAACGTATAACATCTTTTGATAAATTACGTAAACATCATGCACCTACTAAAACATATCTATGTACTTGTATGAGTTTCATACTCTCAATAGCCATAGGACTGTCACTCGTATATAAAACTAGTAGTTTTTGTGCTCTGAATATGGTAATCCCACTGAGCTGCGAATTCAATTGCAACTGGGATTTTTTGTGCACACCACAACCATTAATGTGTATTAAGCCTGAGCAGGATTCTGAAGGTTAATTCAACTGTGCTTCATTAGTCTGAGCATTTCATGTTTGTCACAGTGTGTAAATGCAAAATGGGGCAACTTCATTAAAGGGTCATCTGTGAAACCAGCCAGAGCTTTATGTCCACAGAACTAAGATTAGAAACAGGTTTTAGTTCTAAAAGCATTAGACTTGAGATTATGATTGGTTGTCTGCAGTAAATATTAAATATTGGCAACAAAAACTACAAAGTGCTCTGTAATTTTTCTTAATTAGAACCTTACTGGTACATTAATGTTCCTGGATATACACAAAATCTCTATTTGTACTCGAAAAATGCACGAAGCCTAACAAACTGTGAAAAGATACCTGTTAAGGTCAATATCGGAATATGTTAATTACAGTACGTGTAAGTGCTTTTTAATTGCCCTGGGCACAAGAGACTCTTATTTTCGCATTAAATATGTAAAATCCTACAAGAGCAGATCTAAAAATACACCAGAAGACTTTTACATTCTGTTTCTTTGGTTACAATATGCAAATCTCAAAATCAATAATAACCAAACTTTATTGGCCAGCTTTATTTCTACTTTGCACTCCCTCCCACACACATTCCAAAAATATTTCAACATGCAAGACAGAACATACGGTGAGGGCTTTTTCTGAGCATGGAATGAGAAGCGTCTTGTTTGGGGCCATGAGAATAGAAAGAATAAATGAAAACAAATACTGTATTGAAGTATAACGTAAATAATACATTGAGTATAAGGGTAAAGCTTTTAAGCACAGATGTTATAATGAAATGCTATATATTTATCTCAGTAGTCAATGCAGAAGAAGGATATGTATGAATAAAAAACTGAACAAATTTAATAACAAGTTTCGGGAGGAGCATATCTCCACTTCAGCTCATTAATACCGAAGTTTAACATAATTAAAGATGTTTGTTCAAGCTACCCAGCCTTTGTCTCTCATAGCCAGACAAACAGAGCTCTTGGACATTTGCATATGCACACTTCTGAACTTCTGCATGTCCAATGTTTAGTTGTTGATAATCAGGCATTTGTAGTACAAACGATAGCTTCTCCTGGGTATCCAGATAAATTAAACCAATCAGATCATGACTTCAACATTTCCTGTTAAGTGTACCAAATGCATCAGACACATAGCCAATGCTCCATTAGTGTGACGTCTAACGCTGAGAGTTCCCAGGCTCTGCCCATTCGCCACACTTGGGGGGATGTGGTGTCGTTTCCTAGTATGCTTCCCCTAATGCTCGCTACATATGTTTAAGATACTAGGCTGGTCCATGTCAGAAAAAAATAATTTATAGGTATTCAATAAAACAGCAGAAAAGCTTTATTTCATACAATGTAAAAATAATCATAAAGCTACAGTTCACAGCCTTACGTGCATGATTGTGATTCTAGTCACTTCTGTAACTTCTTTACTTTCTCGTTTTATGTAATTTTACGACTATATTTTACTCAATTTTAAACAAGAAAGATTATCAAATTATCTCTCTCCATCACTAAAATTAAAAGAAAAACATTAACACTGCCCCCTAGTGGATGGAGGGTATCAAGCGCTCTCATACAAATCAAACTAGATCTACACTTTGTTAACTTTGTGGTCTTAAAACTTTAAAAAATACATTTTACTTGTTCGTTATATAAACAGTTTCAATAGTTGGCTAAAAACAGAGTAGTTGATGCATATCGTATCTCAGAGCAGAGTGTATCATCTCTTACACCCTGGTATGATTAGATCTGATATGAATACGTTTAGAATACATACATTTAGATTAACTGAAAGCATGTTTTGAGCTGTTAAGGGGAATCAAAGTACCCAGAGAAAGCCCCCATACGCACAGAAAAAAAAAAATTACCTCCACTCATGCATCACTCATGAACCTGTTAACCAACAGACCACGCTCTTTTAATTCTTCGTTATTTTGAGATATATCACTCACTAGTTCAAGATTATACACATCTTATCCAATAAAGAAGGTTAAAAGAAAGCCTGCTTCATTTAAATGTTACATCTCTTCTCATTGTATCCGTCTATATTTCTGTTTTATTTTATCTCTCTCGGTCCTCCGGCATCGTCCTGCCATCTATCAGAGCTGTCACTTCTCATTACCTCCTTCCTCTTTCACACTCACTTTCCTCTTCATATCTTGACTATTTTAGGTTCCCTTCAGCCAGGGCAAGAATGATAAATGATGGCAAGAGGAGCCATTGGCTTGTATTCGGAAATTGAAGCAATGTTTCAGAAACTTTCCGATATGTTTCTATTCATCATTCATCCAGAAGGAGGCATAAAGGTCAATTACCATAATTAGCATTTTTGTTATCTAAATGAATAAAAGTAAAATCAGCTGAGTACTGTATTGTTTAAGGGAGAGTGTAGAATAGACTTGATAAACATTATCGCTTTTAAAATATATACTTAGACATATTTTAACAAGTTCTCCTTGGCAGAAATATTTGAGCACAAAGCCATTTAAATAAGACTAGCAAAGTAGCAGAAGTAGAAAAGAAAAACAACCAAATTCACTTAATAGTTTACTGTCTGTGTTCGCTTAACCCAACCACACAACCATGTGATCAGAAGGTTGCTGGTTCGATCTCCAGCTGCAGTCTCCCACCTAAGACAACAACGGTGTCCAGCAAGGCACCAGTTTCCCCCACTGCTCCCTAATTGTGTGTTCACTGCTTTGTATGTGCAATTAGATGGGTTAAATGCAGAGCACAAATTTCGAATATTGGTCACATCATATCTAAATATAATGTAATGTTTTCCATTTGAAAATATTAAGATTCGAAAAATGGGCCACAAGTTGCCCCAAGAAATCCTTTGGCCCATTCAGAAAACAAACATGAGAATGTTAAAATGACAACTTTGACCAACTTTTTATCAAATTTATTCATTCATTTTCCAACCCGCTTATTCCCTTTTGGGGTCACAGGGGTCTGCCGGTGACTATCTCCAGCATACATTGGGCGAGAGGGGGGTCGCCAGTCCATCATAGGGCAAAAATCTAAATTAAAATATTGATTGGAGTGGTTTTCCTTTGGAATTTTCTCACCCCTTTGAAGAGGGAATACACTTTGTGAAGTGTGCATCATAAAGAATCAGTAACCGGTTGGCATTTGATTTTGATAGACTTAAACTTGATCAGTGGTTGTGATGCGACTATGAGCCTTTCCGGACACTTTAGGGATGTCACCCCAACACCTCAACACCTCCACAGTTGAAAAATGGGGGTGGAATAATTAACTGATTAACATAGAAAGCGTGCCCAAGGAGACAGTGTTGCTAGGAAGTCATATAATAAAGCACTATAATGACACACAACATAGAACATAGACACTTTATACAGCAGTATCTATCCAGATGTTATTTATAGAATGCTATATAATTATTAGAACATATATTTTTATAAAGTGGAAGATGTAGCGCACAATGCATTGGAAAAATGGAAATAACTCTCCTTTATTTTCTCAGCTTAAAAGTGCATGTGTTTGTGTGTAGAGAGAGAAGAGGGTGAGAGAGAGAGAGAGAGAGAGAGAGAGAGAGAGTTTTCTGCAGTAGGGATCTGTCTGGCTGCACAGAGCAATCTCAAACACTGCAGCGTACCCATCTCTCCACTGCGAGCAGAAGCATTGCAGGAAAAGGACCACCAGTCGTTTGTCTCCAAGGACTTTGAACTTCCTGCAAGCTTTTCCTCACCAGCGCAAAGGGGCAGCAACGCCTCTTAATAATTCATCTCGTCGCTTGTGCAGCTTGGAGCTGCAGCGCTCCACAACTTTTCCACCACCAACTTGCAGTAAACTCTTAGATTCTATACATTTATTTGGTTTCTCTCAGAGTACAAGGAAACACTCTAGTGTAGGAAATACACTTTTGTTTTCACGGTGGTGCGCAAATGAGTGAGTGAAAGGAGGAAAAGTCACACTGTCCACCTGAAGCTGGAGCTTTTGGAGTAACAAAGCAGCTCTTGTCGCTTGGAGAGAGAGGTTTCTATGGGACACTGTGGTATTTAAGCTGCGGGAGTCCCTCGTCATGGCTGGATGTGCCGGTCGCTGCAGGCAGGGGGTCCAGAAGCTCCTCCAGTCACTCCACAGGCTTGTTTCAGGAACCCTCACTAAAGGTAACACAGAAAGCTTTAATTTAAATTATACAAAATACCAAGTTAAATGGTATCTTTATTAGTATGCTACATATTTTAAATGTTTTCTTGTACGTGGTATTGAAAGCATTATGAACTTTTGTAGCGAAAAAGCATCACAGTTTCCTTCTTTTTTTATTTTTGTTAACCTTCCATCAAAAAACGGTTCCAGTATCAAGATGGTCTGTTCTTCCACACTTCTGTTCTCCAGTGAAAAGCTGCTTTTATCGCTTGTTTCCTTTAAGAGGAGCCTTGGCGCACTGTTTAGCAGTGCATCTCTGTTCTCTCATTCATCATCCCTTATCATTTTGGGTTTTTTGTTGTTTGGAGTATCACAACACTGTGTCAGCAGAATCGGCCCTGCATTCCCGGTCTCCATGCCGACGGAGTCCGTGGAGATGCTGCAAGCAGGCAGTGGCGGTTTATCTGCTGTCAATGGGTGCAGAGAGCCAGAACCTGAAGCGCACGCTGCATGATGAAGCGCACAATCTCTCCTGGCCTTCATTACATCTTCTTCAGTTGATTCACAGGGGAGAGGGGAGTTCATTTAAAGCGGATATTAGGGATTTACTGTAGAGCAGCACAATAGAATCCTCATTCCCTTCAGGGCCACCGCAGCAAAACAGAAGAAAAATGCCAAGAGAAAACACATCTGTGAAAGCACTGGAATATTTATCAGTTTTATGTGTAGAACTGCGGTGGCACGGTGGCGCAGTGGGTGGCCTTTCAGGTTGGCAGTGATCATCCTGGAGGGAGTTTCCATGTTCTCCCTGTGCTTGCGTGGGTTTCCTCCGGGTACCCCCCACAAATCCCAAAACCATGCATCAGGTTTTAAATTAAAATATATTGTGAATGTGTGTGTTGCCCTGGACGGCACCAGCAGACCCCCGTGAACATGAATGAATAAATGAATGTTTAGAGCTTACGTTTTTCCTCTTGGAGGAAAATAAAAATTTATTTAGCAGATGGTTTTATCAAAAGCGACTTACAGATCTGGAGTAAAAGTACCTGTTTGTAACAAAGGTCATTTAATCATAAGAGGTGTTCATTGAAGAGCTTAACGAGTTTTTTTTTAATCATCTAAGTGATATTCTAATAGTTATTAGAGTATTTTGTTTTTGAGGGAGAGTTTTCAAATTGGGACTGGAAGAGAGTTCCACCAGCTGAATGCAGCCTTCAGGAGTGGGCATTAGTGTTTATACTTAACATGGGCTGCAGTGGGGAGCCAGTGAAGAGATGAAAATATCAATAGATTAAGAGAAAAACAGATTTTTCTCTTGGTATGTTATTATATAATTCAATCAAATGAACAAAGCAAAACACAGATCTTGCAGTTCTTTCATTAAAGCGAGAATCACACAAAAATGGCAAAGTGATCCATTTTAAATGATTCAAAGTGACTGTTGGTGATTGGCTGTGTAAAGAAGTGTCAACAGTTGAGAAAGGATTTGTGCAAATACCTTTATGCAAATGAGAAGACATCCAATAGGGGAGACGGCTTCTATGCAAGCTTCATGTTTGTCATTCCTAAGCAAGCTTTAAGTGGTAACATCCACTATCGACTATGGAGACAAGAAAATAAAGTCAAATTTACTGTGAAATTGTTATTAACTTCTAATTAAACAATGAGGGAAAGTTGTATAAATCAAAGACGTAGAGAACCGCTTAAATCCACAAAATGTATTTAAAGCATTTTAAACAGATAAGTAAATACTTTGGGGGTGATCACAGAGGTCAGATGTCTCTTGTTGTTGGTCGACAGGTGTGCACGCATCTCTGCTGGGATCTCTACCTTTTTTTTATCCATCTTCTCAAATTTTTAAGGTGTAGTTTAGTTAAGCTTTCTAAACAGATTTCAGCGAGATTTCAGTCCTTACTTTTTTAGCAACCTACCAATTGTTTTCTTGGTGACCTTGGTCCCAACTTTCTTAAGATCATCAGCATGTAGTTTTAGGCTGGTTCTTAAATATTGTCTTTGAAACAACAAAATTTTGGAATTTTGCAAACCAACTTTAAGTTCAAGGTAGTATCGAAACCCTACACTGCACTGTCATGCGTATGTCTACAATCCAATCTAGCTTCATAAATGTATAGAAGTAACTTAAGGAAATATATAAATATATTAAATTTGGTATTTTACAGTTTATAGACAAAAGAAAATATAGTACTGTCGTAAATGTCAAACTCAGTTGGGCCACGGGCATCTATAGTTTAGTTTTTGTCCTCTAGAGCTTTCCAGATTTCAAAAGACGAGTAGGAATAAATCTTTATAGCTGGCATCATGATCCTTGAGTCTCTTTCCAAAAACCCTACACAAATGTTGTGTATGAGAAGCCAAGCAAGAGCTGGAGTGTTGTTGCCTGTAGAAGCCACACATATAGGAAGGGGCAGCTTAGAAATCAGCTCTTTCTCTCTCTCTCTCTCTCTCTCTAAATATATATATATATATTTATGTGTGTGTGATGTGAGATTGCCATGCAGGAGTTACTGCAGCTATACAGCTTCTATACAAGGAGCCTCTGAGGGAAGAAAACCTTTAAAACAATGATAAATCCTGCAAACTTCCCATGACATGCTGCACACTCTCCTTGTTCTCTAAAGAAAAACAACACACATGAGAGTTTCCATTCATCAGTGATTGCTGAGATCAATACTGATGCAGACTCACCGGCACTTTGCACCAGCCTGAACATTTATTAATGTAGCACGATTGTATTTTCCTTAATAATCTTCATTTAAATCCTCACATCGTTATTAAATCTACATTTCCTACATTTTGCTTTAGTGCTACACAATGTTCTATTTGCCTTTTCTCTTGAGTGGAATGCGAAACTTGCAATCTCAAGCTAGCCCTGGAAATATTGCTACTGCTCCTAAAGAACACAGACTTCAGATAAGTCAGTGATAAAAAAAGAGATAAAGCAGAATAATAATGTTTGGCTGAGACGTTCAGTGTGGTTTCTTGCAGACAAAATAACGGTGATTCAGATTTTTGTTTTCAGGAAAGATTTTAATCGATTCTATTTAGTCGATTATGATTTGGTGCAATGCTCACATTCAGATTGCCAAATGCTTCAAGAACAGAACATGTTAAATCAGTGCGGATCATAATGTCCCTCGCACACTCAGAGACAAAAAAACTGTGCTTGCTTTCTTTTCTTTGCTTTCTTTCTTCGCTTAACATAGTTTTTGTGACCTAAAAAACTTGATGTGTAAAAGTTTTAGGCAGGTGTGAAAAATGCTGTAATCAGAGAATGCTCTCAGAACTATAAACAACTGTTAATAAAAATCAAATCAATATTTAGTTTTATTATCTTTTAACTTCAAATAAGCATCGATTTTGTACAAAATCAAGAATATTTTCCTCCTTTCTTCCTTCATTCCTTTCCTATTTTCTTCCTTTCTCCTTTTCTTCATCCTTTACTCCTTCCTCCCTCCTTTGTTTCCCCCTTCCTTCTTCACTCCTTCTTTCCTTCCTTCATTTCCTCCTTCCTATACCTTCCTTCCTTTCTCCTTTTTCCCTACTTTCTTTTTATTTCTTCTTGATCGTTTCCTCATTTCAAATCAGCATCAAAATTTTGTACAAAGTCAAGAATTATTCCTTCTTTCTTCCTTCATTCCATCCTTCCTTTCCTATTTTCTTCCTTTCTCATTTTCTTTGGTCTTTTACTCCTTCCTCCCTTCAGTCCTTTTTTTCATTACTTTCCTCGTTAGTTTCCCCCTTCCTTCTTCACTCCTTCTTTTCTTCCTTCATATCCTCTTTCCTATTCCTTCCTTCCTTTCTCCTTTTTCCTTACTTTCTTTTTATTTCTTCCTGATCGTTTCCTCCTTTCAAATCAGCATCAAAATTTTGTTAAAAGTCAAGAATTAAAATCAGCCAGTCATACCAAACAGTGTAAATGATCATACACAGGTTTAAACCCAGGCATTAACTGAAACAGAAACACCTGTGTAAGTGTAAGAACACTCCAACAACTTTTCTTGTTCTCTAAATTATTCTCTAACCATCTGTCTATCAGAAACATTGGCAATGAAATTCAACTCTCTCCCACACGGTTCCCCTCCTTCACACATTTTCTTTTATCTCTTCCTCTGTCACTAGCAGAATTTCAATCTTTTTCAGACTGCAGCATTTTATCACCAATTCAGTTTCATTGTGCCCCGAGATCTGAAAGTGCCAAATGCCCCTCAGCATCATCATTTATAAATATAACTCTGGATGTGAGATTTACTCTGGCTCATTCAGTTTCACCTCGTTGGCCTTTTGCTCATGTTCGGCTGCTGATAATGTGAGAATGTGTGTCTGGGGTTCATAATAACTCGCTGCAATAGGGAGGACACAACCTTCAACGCACTTCCTTTGATCTAGATGATGAATTAATTAAAGAAACTGCGTGAAAAGACTAAATTTATTCTCAGATCACTATGGCCTTCTCGTAACCTTTAGAAGCATAACCTTCTTATACCTTTGAAAGCAAATGTCTGAACTTGCATGTGTTTCTATAAGACAGACAGAGGAAGAGGAGGATTTATGTTTTAAATTTAGATCCTTTCCTCTTTCCTTCCTTCTTCCCATCCTCCTTCCTATCTGTCTTCCTTACCACTGTTCCTCATTCCTCCACTCCTTCCTTTCTTGCTCCCTTCCTTCTTACTTTATTACTAACATCTTCTTTCTTTCCTTTCTTTCTTCTACCCCTTCCTCCCTCCTTCCCTTCTTCCTTTCCTCAAACAAGGTCCACAACAAGGTGCACAAATAACATGGAGCTCTCAACACATCAGAACTACTAGAAGAATGTAGTTGATTGGAAAACAATGTGTTTCAAATGGAAGCTTTGAACAACTCAAATCAGTTTCATTCTCTGTTTGAGTGAACCTTTTATGATTCATAAAAGGTTATTAAAGGAATGCAGCAGAGGACATACAATTTCCTAAACAGGGACTACAGAGAGCTGTATGGTTTCTTCTTACATTTTCTAGAACTTGATGATTGGCTGATATTAGGAACTATTTGCATGTTTCCACTGCAACTTAACGTTCTTAAAAGAGCTTTTTGAGAGAAGAAGGGGGGGACCAAGACATAGAGCACATTGCATTCAAGCTTTGAAAGAACGGCTTCAGGTGTAGAAACTTTTAATGATTGAACTTTTCTTTTGTAAGATACTGATAAGAAGCTTAACTCAATGTAGATTTTCAAAGGTTCGAATTCCATCAAACGATGACTGAACGCTTCACCATGAAGAATGCACTTCTCAGAATATGAAGAAGGGCAGTGCTTTTTCTGTTTTTAATGCGTAGTAAGTTTAGTGCTTCCATGCATCATGTTTCAATTACAACTGAAGCTTGCACAGTTTCACGCTTTGCTTGTTTTTCTTGTTTTTCAATTAAACATAACCATAGATCTTTAACAAAACGGAAGTTCTATAATTGGATTTTAATAGAAAGGTAAGATGTAAAATGAAGATCTTTGAAGCGGTACTGTGTATATATGTGTGAAAAAAGAGTCCTCCTGACTGCATCCCAGAGCTTTCAAACCCAGACACTCACTCTTAGACACTGAGGTTTTTCAGGGCTTTCGTAGGTCACACGCACATTGGCCCACACTTGGATGCCCTTGATTCAGAAACACCTGGACTGACGTCTCTCAGGAGACTGCAGTCAGCTTTCTTCCCTTTCACATGAATTCTCTTATCATCCCAGAAATACCGTACCTACACACGAAAATCACGAGTGTAAAAAAGGCCGTGTAAAATGTAAATAACTCCCAATGCGTTCAATTGACAATACACAGTGTTTAAAAAGTACACTTTGCCTATGTAAAAAAGACTGTCAACACTTGAACCAGTGTACTATTTACACCTAAAAGATTGGGATTGGATCTGAGCAGTGTTAAAATAACACTTTAAGTGTGACACTGCTAAATTTAATGTGTAGAGTGAAGCATCGTGGAGGAAGCATCATGCTCTAGGTTTGGGACAGATGACTGCACTGTATTAAGGAGAGGAGGAACGGAGCCATGTAGTGTGAGATATCGGGCAAAGGACTTCTTTCCTCAGTCAGCACATTAGAGATGGGTCATGACTGGGTCTTCCAACAGGACAAAGCCAGGAAAATCACGAGGTGGATCCATAAGAAACATATCAAGGTTCTGGAAAGGTCTAGACCTAAATCTAATAGAAAAGTGTTGGAGTTAGCGGAAACTGAATAGATTTATCTAAATCCGAAACCTGATTTAAGGAAGATCTGTGTGGAGGAATGGTCCAAAATCTGTCCTATGGAGCGTGTGCAAACCTGGTGAAGAACTACAGAAACCATGTGACCTGTAATAGTTAACAAAGGCCTCAAGTGATCAAATACTTCTTTTTACAGATAAATTCTTTCACAATCACAATGTGATTTACAGATTTTTAGATTCTGTCTCTCACAGTGGAAATGCATGCTGAAAATTCTAGACCCTTCAGTGATTTCTGAGTAGAGCAGCTTGAAAAATCTCAGGGTTATCAAATACTTATCGACCTCACTGTAAGAGTTCAATAAAAGTTCACAACACAGACCAAATTTTTCCATTCTAAAGCCAAATAAATGCCGTCTCGAAATAAGTTTAGGACAACTTTCTAAAACTAATCCTCAACCAATCCTCAGTAGTTTCACTGTGCCTCGTCTGAGAGTAAAACAGCTGTCCAGATGTACTCCAGCATGACCGTCTGCAGATCTTTAACTCCTTTACAGAGTATGTCTACAACAATCTTCCAACATAGTTTATCTTTTATGATCCATTTCCTCCCGGCTCCCTGTTTCACCCTCACCCCTCCAGCCTCCTTCATCAGCAGATAGAAGCTGACAGTGCACTCCACCTTTAATTTTTAAATCACACATCCTCTTTTACGTACATCCTCAGCTTCCTCCTGCAGTTTATTTTTATCCCTGGTGTCCCTTTCCTTCCGTTGCACATTTCCCCTTCACCCCTTTTTTCTTTTACCCGTGTTTATTTTCAATTTCTCCATTCTATCCGCTCCTTGATTCTACATCCATCAAATATTTCTCAGTTGTCAGATCCGCACTGAACCATAACATGAGCATCACCTCTGGTCGATAGAGTGCCATCACTTTCCAAACAAAACGTTGTCAGCCCAGATTCATTCATGGACAAGCCACTTAAATAAACAGCGAACGCGGCATCATTTAATTATCAGAGCAGTGCATTAAATCTGAATTAAATGGGCCAATAACAACCAGCTTGTTTCTCCGTTTCCCTAGCCTTGGTTTCAACCAGTTCAAAGTCTACAAAAAGGGAAATGTTGCCAGTTGAATTAAATGATTATGAGTCATTTTGCAAACACAGTCAAGCAATAGTGATGTACGAGTTACTTGAAGTGCCCACTAGAGGGCAGCATTTATCACAAAATCAAAATATCTTTCCACATATCCCTGAGACAGTTTGTGCAAGATGCTCCAGGTCAGCATTAAGGTCTGGGATGCAGAAGCAGGATTGTGATAATTCCACTAATGTAGGGACAATGAATATAAAAAAATAATGTGAAATATCATTGAAAACTGAACAAATAAACTCTAGTTAAAATGGTAGTTATTTTTTCATTCAAAAACATGGATTTAAAAAAAGAATGCCTTATTAAAAATATTGATTACGGCTCAAAAAGATAAAGGCACAGCGTGAAGCCCTCTGAATTTACTTGCTCATGTGAACATTTTTGTGTAAAGCCTGCCCCCTTGCGGATTAAATCTGAAGCAATAGACCATTCACCTTATCACCTCAATTCCAAAATCTTAGTTGCCTGGTTCTCCAAACCCAAATGTTTGATTTTAACATCCGCAGTACTGTGGAAAGCACAGGACTGAGTTTACAAAATGCAAAGTGAGCGAACAAAAGAAGAATGAAATCAACCATTGCTGCCTTTTTCCTTCAAATTCTTATATCTAACTTGCACAAAGAGATTGTGCACAAGCAACCAATCATAACAAAGAAACAGGAGGTTCAAAACTGTTTGAGGAACAGCCAAACTGCGAGGTTGATAAAGACCACAGCAAGTAGTCATATTAACAAGGTCTCTCTAGAAAAACGACATGGGGTTGGTGCAGTAGGTGCAGTAGGTGGCGAAAAAAAACTTAAAATGCAAGACTTTTTCGTCTTTTCAAAGACTTTTCATTACTAAGTGTTTTTTCTTTTTTGCTCTTTGAGTTATATGATATATTTATTGCTCTCTTGTAAACATTCAGAACCTTGGACAGCACCCGCGGTACAGATGTGCTTTAAATAAAACGATACTCTCAAAGAGTCTGAGTCTATCAATTTTATTTTAATTCCTGCATGGTTAGGGTCGTGTTCTACTGCCTTTGTCCAACTCCAACATCACTCACTCACTCTAGTGGACATTTAGAATCTTAAAGTCACCATCAATTTTTTTGTGCTGTGAAAGGAAATACAAACTCTTTTCGGGAAACCACAAAAATCTGAGCTTGAACTGTTCAAAACTAGAATTGTTTTGGAAATGCAACCTTTGCTAAAGTATTTGTTCTCACTGTTTTGTTGTGACCAGTAAAGGGCCTAAACTACAGAACGTTTTCACCGCTAGAGGGCAGCATTTATCACAAAATCAAAATATCTTTCCACATATCCCTGAGACAGTTTGTGCAAGATGCTCCAGATCAGCATTAAGGGTTTTACTAGAGAAATTAGGCAAAAAAAAAAGAAAACACTGTTCCAGCATTCTCATCAAATTTCGTGGTAAAAAGCTAATGTCTGGTCATTTCTGATTGATTGACGGATTGATTGATTGACATTCTGAAGTGGCCTATTTTTAATAAATAATATAAGGGTATGATATTTATAAATAAAAACACATGATATTAAATACATGATAAAATAATGTACATTTCTTTTATGTATAGAGCTTTAAAAAGCAAGCCTAAGCATTCTTATATATAAAAAAAATACAGACAGTGATAACATTACGTTTTGCATAATTTTTTGGTTAAGGCATGTCCACATTACTGTTACAAACAATAAATAACCATTTTGCAACATTTACAACATTATTAATATGTTTTAAATACTTAATTTATGCTTTTCGTGATAATGATACGAATCCGTCAAGGGGATGTTGCTAATCGTCAAAAATCTCTTAAAACTTGTTTTTGACATCACAGTCATTGGGACCCTTACACTCATCTGAGGAAGCAGTGGACGGGCGATATGGGGGGGTGGTAGGTTGTGTGTATGATTTAAAACGTCAGACTCTACAAATAATTTTTTAATTCAGGGTTTTTTATAAAACCTTTCATATTACAGACTTTCCATGAATATCTTAAAGTATTAAATTAACAAATCAGAGCTTAGCGCCAGAGAGTCCACTCTAATGACATTTTGTTTATAGATGTATAATAACTTTATTATTTACACAATAAATACTGTAAATTTGGACAGTTCAAAACTGTAAAATCTGTAAAAACAATCTGTTTTTGTTATCAGTATGTTTTTTTGTGATTTCTTTTATGTAATCAGTTTTTTTATGCATGTTTTTTTTTTTTTTGTCCGGCTGTCTGGATATATATTCTTTATGCTCTAATTCCATTGTCTTTAATACCAGTGTCAGAAAAGTATTAATAATACTGGAAAATGACTTTTAAAGTTTAAAACATTATTAAAGTGGTACACAGTAAAATCCTAAGAGTTAAATTAACTCTACTCAGAGTGTATTTGGTCCCACTCTATATAGAGTTAAACCAACTCTGAAGGAGAGTTATTTAAATGAGTCTATTTGAACTAAACTGTCTATTTTTGTCTGTTTTTACTCTTTCTGGAGTGGACTTGGTCCCTTTCTGAATAGTTAATATTTAGTTTGCATTTTCCATGAAGAAAATAGATTATTAAATTACTCTTTCTCAGAGTCGGTTTAACTCTATAAAGAGTGGGACCAAATATACTCAGAGTAGAGTTAATTTAACTCTTAGGATTTTACTGTGTAGATTTTTTCAAATTTAAGAAATGTAAGCATTACAGATAAAACCACGCTTTGAATTTCACTGTGATTTACATCATCGGTCCCTATATCACCTGCCTCAGATCCCTCTATAGCACCACTTCTTTCCTATAACTACAGCGGCAGAGTTTACAGCAGCGTAGGAAGATTAAGAAGAAGAAAGGAATAGCACATGAAAGGACACGGAATGAAGAGCTAGCACATTTCTAAGATGTGTTGAAGTCATCAGCTCTTAGGGTTTATACAAAGAGCCTTCATCAAATATCCTTCTTTAGTGTTCCTCTTCACTAGTATTCACTTTCATCAAAGCGTCAGGCGTTTTCCTCCATATGCACAGAAGAACGTCAGCAGAGAAGTGAAATGATCAAGGGTTCAGCGCCTCGTCCTCACAATCCCTTGTTGTCCTCACATCATCCCCCTTCGTTTAGTCCCCCTAAGCCTTTTTCTGTTTTAATTCCATCGCATGCTTTAGTCCTGCTTTTGGTTTATCCAACTGGATTTGATGTCCTTAAATAGATCTTTTTATTAGCTCAAACATTTGTTTTTAATACGCTTTGTAATTGAATCTCCAGTCTTCTGCGTTTGTGCGTAATAGATATGAGAGAGGAGAGAGAGAGAGATTCAGTTAAAGTGATTATCTTAATCCTCACACTGCATTGCTCTGACCACTGATATAGAACCCAGAAAATCTTGTATCTGACAGAAAAGGCTGCAGTTGCATCACATTTAATTGTTTATATAATCGACAGAATACAGTGAATACTAAATGTGGATAGTGGGAAGTCAACAGCATGTAATGTAGAGAAATCCGTTGGTTATTGATCTTAAGTACTTCATCGTGGTTCAAAATATACATAGACACCGTGATGAAGTTGTAGGCAGGTGTGAATTTTGTACATTTACAAAAAGAAAAATAATTCTTACAGGTGCGCTATCAACCGTTTATGCCAAGCAAGTGCTACAGATCAGTGATCTTTAAAACCCAGTTATGAACTGACACAGAAACAGCTGTGCAGGAGGCTTATAAATTTGGTGAGCAACAGCCAATCTCTGCTAGCAAGGTGATGTTGAGAAAGACATGGTAAAAAATAGTTTTAGTATTAGTAGTTTTTATGCTTTTGTAGGTTATAAAGTGGAATGTCAAAAAAGATCCTTAAGGATTGTGATTAAATTAAACTTCTTTTTTTTTAATTTCTTATAACAGCCTTAAATGTAAAACAAACGCGACATACCCCTCAAAGATGCAGTTAGTCTGGTCTTGGTCCAACCATCTACATCTAAATTTATATCAGAGCTATATCTATAGAAAACTCCGTTTAGGAGCTTAAGTGTATTTGCTTCTTGGAGTTATTGTGATTCTAGTCACTTCTGAAACTTCTTTACCGTTTCTTCTTGTTTTATGTAATATTTACTAGGAAACAATTATCCTTTACTCACATTTTTATGAGAAAGACGATAAAACTAACTCTCTCCATCACTTGGATAGAGATCACTTGGAAAAAAGATGACTTAATGCAAGCATCAACACTGCCCCCCTAGACGTCTCTAATCTGACTTCCTCTTAGTGAACATATATTAAGAAACATCCTTGCGACTAGTCCAAATTCATGTCTAGATATCTGCCCATTTTTTCCAGTAGAGGAATATGGCAAGTCGTAAAAGAAATATAGAACTAAAGATCTCTAATGTACATTACGACTAGTCAAATAAACATTGAAGATATCTTCATTGAATCTTATGTCTATTTACAATCACAATGCACATATCTCATTTGTAATTAGGATTACTAAAAAAAGCTTCCTTGGCAAGATGCTCGGTATTAACATCCCTATGCAAGCTCAGTAAGTGTACAAAAACGTTTGTTGGATGTGACACATCTACAATACAATAAACGTGCCTTTGTGTTGTAGTCCTATTCAAAGAAATCCCATAAGTGGCTGTCAAGCTTTCTTCAAACTTTAGGCAATTTGCTCAAAGTGTGGTGAAAACACGTGTGCACAAGCGATTAAAGGGAACCTAAATCTCAACAATCTTCTGATCTCTACACTGGCATTTTGCTGCTCGCAGCTGGAGCTAGTTCCAGAAGAGATAAGGTGTGCAATTTAATTTCAAAATGAAAAAAGCTTAAATCTTTTCATTAAAATCTATTATTAATGGATGATTTTTAAGACTTCAGTGTTTTTATTTTTGGAATGTTTTCCCTTCACTGTCTTAGCACAGATGCATTTAAAATGTGCCGTAGAAAGATTGTGGGCATATTAAATAATTTATTTGCTTTTATATAATATTCATTATTTTTCAGGAGCAGTATGTATCGCGTTTAAAGTTTTTTACTAAAACCTTTGCATCGAAGGCTAGATTTGCAGAACCAAAATTAGGTTTTGACTGTTCGCCCAAATGGTTTATGGTGTATTATTACACCCAGACATCAAACTGTATGCTGTGGCAAGAACTTATTAACTACTCACTATATTATTCCTAAAGGAAACACTCTCTCTCTCTCTCTCTCTCTCTCTCTCTCCCACTCCCTCTCTCTGAGATCCCAATAAAAGCTCAGGAAATGATGAGCAGCCTTCAGAGTCCAGAAGATAGATCGTCAGAATGCTGAAGACAGCCTGAAAACAAAATAAAAAATAAAAAATAGAAACAACCGAGAGAGTCATAGAGAGTCAAAGACCAGTGGATATATTGCTTATCAGAAGTGAGAAGTGTAAAAACTCTTTTGAAGATGGGCGTGGTGCTGGGGACTTTCTCAATGCACACCAAACAGGTTTCCTACAGAACAGGTAGGACCAAATTCTCCTTTTGTCTTACTTTCATTAAAAAAAAAAAAAGATTTTATTTTGAAAGTTGGGATTAAAAGACAGAGATTCGTTTCAATTTACCGCATAATTTAAGCTTTGCTGAATAACATGAAAGTCTATAAACCAATTTAGAACTATCTACGAGAAAATGAAGTCGTTTAAAACAAACAACTCTCTGGGTGTTCTGTTAAGTGTTTATAAAACGCTGAAAACCTGAACCGGATCTGGTTGTTAGGAATTCTGCATGCTTTGAAAGAAAAGCTTCTGCTGACACAATCATTATGTGCTATTTGAAAGTTTTATGGTTATTTATTCCAAAATTATTACCTCTACACAAAGCTGGGAGGGTAGAGGAGGCGATTGAAAGGTTTTTAAAAGTGGAACGATCGGGCTGCAAGCATGTGATAAGAAAATGCATGAAGGAGGAAGAAGAGAAGGCGGTTTTTTCGATTATTTATGCCTTGAAGGATAATTAACCTACACACTGCATGCAAATGAGCCAGTTCTGATTCTTCATGGTTCTGATGCTCTGCAGATACTGTAGTGAATCAGAAGCACATGTGGGAGCATGTGTTTACAGCCGCTCGTAAGAGTATAAAGACACCAACACTTCATGTACACAAAGACACATATAAACACACGCTCACTTGGGACCTGGAAAATGATTGGAGCCAAGAGGATTACGAGTTCTGGGCAGAAAGACAGAAAGCTTGTTTGAAGTCTTTACTAAAATCCCCAGGAGATGCAGAGCTGGCTGTGCGTTTAGAACTGTGTCAGCTTTGGCAGTCTGCCTTGACGGACTGTAACTAGTGCTGGACGTTAAATGCAGTCAAGATTTCATTTTGGGACTAAAGCAATGAGGAAAAAATTTGGGCGAACTCAGTTTCAACTTTTAATAGTATTACACTACTTTGGTTTTGTAAGGAATAGACTCTTGGGAAATTCAGAAATGTGATTATCTACATATGAGACAAGTTAATGACAGTAACATCCTTGCAGAGCCACAGTTATAAAAGTTTTAGATAAAATAAAATCACGTCAATAAAAAAAGTTGACTTTTGAAAGGGCTTTAGAGGGTTAATGAAATACTTTACATTAATGGGCCAGACATTAGAGCTACTGGGGGCTGAAGTGTTTTGCATCATGAGCAGAGTGTATTGCTACACCCGAAACAAACATTAGATGCTATAAAATAAACTTAACATGGACATAGTATTTCATTTTAGCTTGATCTCGAAATAACGACAAACTGCTTTGAACATCGGCAGCCAAACTTTGGACACAAAAGCAGGTAGAATTGTAAGCAAATGTCAAAAGCAAGCTCTTACACAAATTCAGTCTGCTGTTTTTCAGTTCATTTATCTTCAAATATAGCAAACAATGAGTTTAATTTCATAGAAGTTCACTAATATTTTATTTACTAATATTGGTTTAAACGGCCCCACACATTTTCTGCCCTTTTAATCTGGCCCTTTTTCCAGATTTGACTAAAATGATGGGATAAATAGCTTTAAATATGCCTCGAAAAATTATTTTCCTCTTAAAATGTTTTCAATTTAGAAGTTTATTATGACTATTTAATAGTGGAAATAATACAGTTCCATTTATTTATTTTTTTTTTAAATTTGATCTGCGATTACTTAAAGCATTGTCCCTTTTTCCCTGTGTCTCTGAATAAAATGATGGTATATAGGACAAAGAAAAATTATGATAATGTTCTAATTGCGTAATAATATTATTGTGACCACCAGATTGAAACGAGCAATACTGCTCTTTTTTAACTTATACAAGACATACAACTGTAGCATTAACAACATAAATGACAAAAAGTCACACATGATGGTTGTTTTTTTACATGAAAGCTCAAAGATACTCAAAAATAATATTTTTTGTATAAATTATCTATAGATGCAAGTGATTAAACCACTCATTAACACAGTCTTTGTGCAATCTACTTTACTTTTTACTACCAACCGAGGTCACAGGTGTACATATAAAAAAATGCATATATAATGAAAGCCGAATTGAGAAGGTTTTGTGGAAATAAATCCTGGATCAGTAGCAGACTCAAAAACTATTAATTCTAAGTAAAGTGGAAGGAGTTTATGAACCGTGATTTATTACATAAATCTGATTTCTGGAGCCATTTCACTGCGGTGTTCAAAAGCAACAGTGCTATTTCACAGACTATCAGCATCACAAGGAATCAGGCTGTTCTTCGCACCACTGGATATGTGTCCAAGGGTAAGTCACTGATCTACAGCGCATTAGCAAATTCAATGAGGCATTTACAAACGAAACAGCCAACAATGACACTTCTGAGAGAGAAAAGTGGCTCACACCTGCTTTGTGGTTATCACACATTCCAGTCTTTTATTTCTCATCCAAATAATAAAAAAATTCAGTTATTTAGTGACCCAGCTTTTGAAAGTGTTGTTCTGGAGATGTGCAGGAATATGGAGATCGCTTGATATCTTGGCGAGAATTTCAGGTCAGTCCTGGTGGATTTGCGTAATACGGAGGATTGGGGTTTGTTATTATGTAATTACTCATTACCTTGAACTTCCCACCCAACACAAAGCTTGTGCGTCTGAAGTCTCACATTTTTTCTATAATTAAAAGCGTTACAGATCCTGAAATCCAAGCTCTCTCCAAAGCCTTTCCCTCAGTAGTTTCCCTCCCTGCATCTTTTTTATTCCTATCTTTTTATGTCTCCAAGATCTGAGCAAAGTTTGTTAGGTCGGTTAAAAAATAATGAGGTAAACTATATAACTAACCAGAGTATATAGGTCACTTTCAAAATGCCATGTTTACAGCACAAAGGCACATTCGTCGCAAATGGAGTTCACATTCCATTAAATATTCTTCTAAATTGGAAAGACATACACACGCACAACAATAGATGAAAGAGGCTCTTTCACATGGATGTTTCTACACACATTATGGCAATAAATGATGATAAATTGCGATTAAAGGGTAAAACAAATGAGCAATGTGTTACCTACAGCAAAATTAAAGGCAATAAAATGGTGTCTTAACTTCTAGAGAACACCAATAAAACAACATTTCTCAAAAGTGCTATAACTCTTGGCAAAGTTTACATTTTATTAGCATACATGGAGATGTTATGGGCATAAGTGGGCAACAGCAGTTCGAAGTCAGACAATGGTCATTCCTAAAGGAGTTTACATTCTTCAGGGTTCTTAGATTTCCTCCAAAATGGGAATCCAAAGCTCTAAATTCCCATAAAGACTAAAAAGGGAGTGAATGTGACCCTGTGATGGATCTGTGATGTAAGCTGACCTGAGATTTTATTAATTATTTATTAGTTGAACTGAAAGATACATTTGTTTCTTTCTTACTAAAGCAAAGGGTATATTTTTGAAGCTGAAAAATGATCCAATAACATATAATTTTCACAAAAGTACCCTCTTAACCCCTTTGTACTGTTTATTAAATACTTTTTTATTCATTTACTGTTCTTATTTTTGTAATTCACCCATACTACATGTACTTTCAGATCTGTGTATGACATTTAAGCAAATGGAATTGTGTTTCGAGGGAAGAAACAAATTATTTACATCATAATGCAGTTTAAATGCACCTTGTCTAAAATAATAAATAAAAAAGATTAATACCCTCAATAAACAGGAATATCAATCAAGACAACTCCACGTACAATCACTCCAACAAATCAATAAACCAATCATAGCACATATTCAATCCATCTCCCACTTTTAAAACGATCATCCAGGCTCCTCCTCAATTGTCTGATCTACGATTCACACCCTCTGACTCTCCATGATCGCTTCCTGCTCTCCTGTGCATCCGCTATGTCGTTTCTGGGTTCAATCATTACTCCATCGGCGTCATTTGAATACCCTGGTCATATTACTTCCATGCTACTCACATCTACTCCAGTCATCATCTGAAGTCTTCATATGGGCTGTTCCTGACACCTCCCCCTTTGGCTCAGAGAGACAATACGACGCTAAGCTCAGTTTCCAGACGTTATACTTCACTAAATATGATGTAAGTACTTGTAAATAAATAGCCGTGTTTATTCATTCTTCCTCCTTCAAGTCACTGAGACAGTTTAAACATTGTGTTTTATTTTTCATTTTTATTTTATTTTTTATTCATCGGACCATTCTCTGTAAAGCCAAGAGCTAGTTGTGCATGAAAATCCCAGTAGATATTGAAATACTCAGACTCAGTCTAGCAACAATAACCATGCCACGTTCAAAGTCACTTAAATCACCTTTCTTCCCAATTCTGAAGCTCGGTTTGAACTGCAGCAGATCATGTCAACGTGCCTCAATGCATTGAGTTGCTGCCATGTGATTGGCTGATTAGGAATTTACATTAACCCGCAGTTGAACCCCTGTCCCTCTCACTTTGTGGAATGATTTCACCACTGTATTGATGCCAAATAGTATGAATGTGTATGAATGGCTGTTTTGAATGAAGTGGGATTGATGCAACCCATTTATTGTTTAATTTTGATTTCAAAAATTATGTGTGGGTTTCAAAAAGGTCATCCATTTTGATATTTTTGGGTTTAAATGAACACTAACAGAGTTATGACACAAAAGTTGCAAGGTAATTCAAATTTAAGAAAATATCATTTCAGTTTCATTTTACAGACCAGTAATTGAAGCCACCAGTGCCATCTAATGGTGAAAAGGAGGGATAACCCTTGGAAGTGCAAGACCTGTGATATGGCTTGTGTTTTTCAAAGTTCGTTCTAGGCCAGTGTATATGGTTTAGGAAAAGTTTGTCACATTTTTTGTTATAAAATTTTCACATTATTTTTACCTTTTTTTAGGAGGAGTTGTATTTTCTCTCAACCTCTCTGGCGTACCAACCATTTTGGTTTTTGTTATAAAAAATAAAACCTGTTAGTTGTCAACTTTTCTGACTTTTGCTAAAAATACACTGCTCTGGATCACATTTTTTGTACAATTTCAGGTTTGTTTTTAAACTATTGTGTGAAGAAATATTTGTTAAAAAATATATATAAAGTATTCCCCCAAAAATAATTTAAAGCTCATACATTAGAGCCTTTTAAAGTAGAAAAAGGGCTCAACAAGTTTCCAGACTTCTAAAGGCTAATGAAAATTTAAGATCAACCAATAAACCATTTAAAAACAAGAGATTGAGCAAAGATATAAAAGTAATTAAAGTGCCTCCCATTGAAAAATAATGAGCCTGCTGTAAAAATAATAGAGGTCAAAGCAATGTCCCCTTCCATGACAGAACAAATGTGTTTGTGTAGAGGAGCGTCGCAGCGTAAAGCAAAGCCATCAACCATCTTGACGCGTTCGGGTTCTGTCACAAATTGCAGTTCAATCAGGATGAGGTCTGCTAGATGTGTGTGTGTGTGTGTGTGTGTGTGTGAGCGCGTGTGTGCATTTCATCATCACACTCATCCTACAGTTTCCCATCACGCTCTTCCGCCTGCACAGCAACAGTTCCTGACACCGAGAGCACAAACAGCAAGAGCGAGAGCAAGGAAAGAGTGGAGAGAGAGAGAGATTGAAAATTGTGGGAGGGGCATGAAAGAAGGAACCATATGCTTTTAGCAAGAAAATTCCTGCTTATCTTCATTCACTGACAAGTGAGGGTGGAGAACACGGGATCTTCAGCAGACTGGCGTACTCAAGACTTATTAGTTTGAACACGCGTGTCTTTGCAATCACAACATGGGAGCAGTAGTGGGTACATTGACAATGCAGACCAGACAAAGACAACCATCCAGAGGTATGTTTAGAAATGACAGCGTATATATTGTGTCCTTTGCTGTGTTTTTGGAGAATGCATCCGCAAAAGAGAAAATCAATGGCTAACTATGTTCCTGACAGAGCACTCGTGAAAGGGGGAAAGGTGTTGACACTGTTGGACAGCCCGTGCTAAACTATAGAGGATAGAATGGATGGAAATGGAGCAAGACTGCAGTTCACAAATGATGGTTTAACCTCAGATAAACATCATCGACTCTCTCTCTAGCTGTGTGTGTGGCATCTCGGGTGTTTTAACACTCTGCTCACATAGCAAGTCTCTTCCTGTGCACATGCACTGTGGTGTAGTTGTCATGGAGACAGCTTTTTAATGCTTGGTACAGCAGATGATGGGATGTTATGATGGACATGATTGTGTTAGACACAAATGTTCTTTACCATTTCGGTTTATTTTTGGAGTTTTCTTGAATAAATACATTAATAATGGACCAAGCAGCTCATTTACTAAATTACACATTATATTAGAGGTCAACTGCAGGATGTAGTTGAAGCGTGATGCACAGAAAGCTTCATAGTTATACCAAGAATTATTTATGATATGGGATTCTGGCTGGGCTAAAAACAACAAAAAAAGACATTATGGAGAATATTCCTGCTGCACTACTTCACAGAATCACATTATGAATCATTAATTAATGCAGTGTTGAATCAGAATCGTTTTGGTAGCAAAGATTCAATGTAAAAAAAATGGCATGACATCATTTAACGCAGAGCTGTACTTCAAATCACGATTTCGAAGGAGGGATCTAAACATATAAATCTATGAAAATGAAAACTTTTATACATTTGTTGTCTCTGGATTATATTCCATTTCGAATAAATATATGTAGAAACATATCAATTAAATTATATTAGGTCGATCGCTTGCTGAGTTTGAACATTTACTCATCAACAAATTAAACAAAACATACAGAAAATTGTAGTTTCCCGGCAGTTTTCTTCTTTTTTGTGTGTCCAACTCCTCTATGCAGATCTTCTCCAAGGCCAGTAAAGTTTTGAGTCACCTCAGGACCTTAATGTCTTTTTTAGTCCACCCCTTTATTGCCTTAGCTGTGTCTTTTGTGTCCTTGACAACTGTGGCTGAGGGAAGGAGGTTATCTTCTTAAAAATCACACTTTTTTGTCTCACTGGCAGGAAAACACCCCAAAAGCATCATGCTTCTAATATAATAGTTGACAGTGTAGGTGGGTTAATTATTATTGCTCCAAACACAAGTAAAGCTAATGCTAAACACCAAGACCTTAATTCCCTTCTTTCTATCCACTCCTTTGTCATGCTGTTATTCCCATTTTATGGCTTATTTTCTAAATCCTAGGGAAGGAGGCTCTTGTCTCACATTTGACTCAGATTTAATGTCACATTGGCATAAAAAACAACTACAAAGCATCAGGCTTCTACCACAATGCTTTACAGTGCGGGTGGAGTTATTTGGGTTTAATTACAGCATTCTCCCTGCTCCAAACTCAACAAATTGACGTTAAATAGCATGGCTTTGAATTCCGTCTGATGTTTAGCTACTCAATACCTTAAAGCTCTTCTTTTTATCCACACCTTTGTTGCCTTAATAGTGTGTTTTGGTCATTGTCATGCTGGAATAGCCATTTTATGGCCCATTTTTAAAAGGAGGTTCTTGTCTGAAATTTGACTTCTTTCTGCTACAAATATGAGTAAAGTTTATGGTAAACTCCACAATTTAAAGACGCAGTATGTTAATACTCTTTTTTTAATTATTAACTTTGTGTTTTGGGTCATTGTTGTGCTGGAATACCTGTTCATGGGTAGTTTTCAAAACCTTGGATGAAAGAAAGAGGTTCAACAAGTTTATTTGATGCAAAACAGCTTAACACTTTCACCCAGATCTCGCATGAATCAGTCCGATGCTCATTAGCAAACTTATGACGGTACATGTGTGGGATGTGTGGGATAAATCTTAAGATCCCACCATGCAGTTCTGCACTGGTTCTTGTGATCATTGTTAGCTTCTTCCTTTTGCATAAAACCTCCAAATAAAGAGTTTGTCCTACTCACAAAGCTGCTTGGCTATAGTCGTTTGAGCCATTCTATAATCTTGTCATCCTTGGACAGCAATCTTGGTCAATTTTCTACTGTTTACACGAATCCAGAAATAAATGCGAGCATTCAAAAAGTCCCAGGTTATGACATATATCTTGAGAGCAGAAAATTCTCTCGCATTTCTGTGCACCTCAGATGATGTGTCACGATCTCGAGGGTGGTTAGCAAACTGGACCCAAAAGCAATTAACTGAATTTAAATGTCTTTAATATGACTTGGCAAAGAACAAAAACAACAACACAAAATACTGCCTTTGGTACGCAGGTAAAACGTTTCAAAAGGAAATGCAACTGAAAAGTATTTTAGTCAAAACAGGAACTAGGTGAAGGCAAGGCTAGGAACTTCCAGTCCAAGGAACACTCCAGTCAATAATCCTGGAAATCCTGAGGGAACAAGAGCGTCCATCCAAACATAGATACCTCTCATACAGAGTGAGATAAACTAGTGACAATAGCAAGAAAACAGGGGTTTAAATAGCAAAAATAAACAAGCATCAGGTGGCGACAATAATAATAAGAGAACATAGGGGGGAGGGGAGATAGGAGACCAATCAAGGAGGAATGCACAAAATCCCAGAAATATTAGTAGGACTGTGACATGATGTGAATGTATAAGACAGGGCACAGAAAGAAAATGTAGCCTTGTCATTTTAACATACAGCACTATTCTGTCTACATTTCTATAAGAATGAGATCATAAGCTGCAGCCATCTGGCAGATGGTCTGTTCCCTTAGCTCCAGCCAAACAGTTTACCACATGACAAATGCTTTAGGGCCATACAGGCTCCCATCAACCATCTCTGTACTCAAAGATCAGCGATCCAACAGTTTGAGTGATCTGTGAGGCCTTTGCTTTGCGTCTTATGCCGATCAGCACCAGTTCAAATAAGAAGGGGAGCTGCAGTGACAAGTGATTTGCTCTAAATTCACAGCAGCTGCTCATGAATATTCATTCTACGATTTAACTGTTTGCTAGTAATTTGTCCCTATGCTCTGACGTTTCACCCCACAGATCTGTCAGATAACTGGAGCCTAATGCTTCCTGTGGTGGAAAGGGCCACTTTTCTCTGGTTAATTACCTGTTAGTGGGTAATACGTTGCTGTGGTTGATCTCAGCCTCTTCTTTCTGTATATTTCTTAGCCTGTGAAGAAAAGAACAGCAGTGAGTTTTATACATGTGAATATTACTGCATTTAACAAACTAATTCAATAAAACACAGAATGCTGTCAACTAAAAGATTGTTTTTTAGAAGTCATATCTGATGTTTAAGAAAAAAAATAATGCCTTAAGAGATTGTAAATGTAAACTTTAAAATAAATCAATTAAATGTCTTTCTGAAAAATGTCAAAATATTTCTGATCAAACATTACATTAAAATAAAATAATTGGAAATTAAGTAGAATATAATAAAAGTTAAGTTAAACCTAGCTTTTATATGTTTAAATTCATTCTTTTGGAAAGTTATTTGCTATTGTTTTGAACTGATTTTTTGAGGGATCAAACACAAAAGGATTATTTTTATCTGATCCTATTTGTGCGTTTTCAATGTCTTTGTGTCTCATTTAAGCGTTAGAACAGCTAATATTTCGTTTATTTAAGGTAAATGTTTGAATTGAAAGTATATGTTTTGATAAGACAGACTTTATTATAGAAATAAATGAAGAGTTTACATTTTTTAATTAAGAAAGGAACATTGTTCTGTGTGCGGCACGGTGGCGCAGTGGGTAGCACTGTGGGATTCCAGTTGCAATGTTGCTGGGTGACGTTCCTGGAAGGAGTTTGCATGTTCTTCCCGTGCTTGCCCGGGTACTCCGGTTTCCCCCACAATCCCAAAAACATATGGTTAGGTTAACTGAATAATCTAAATTCCCCTTAGGTGTGGATGTGTGAGTGTGTGTTGCTCTACGATGACCTGTCCAGGGTGTACCCCCGCCTCTCTCCCAATGTGCACTGGAGATAGGCATTGGCAGACCTTCGTGACCCCAAAACGCGAATAAACAGGTTGGAAAATGAAGGAATGAATGAAAAAAATTGTTCTTAATCAGAAACATAGCAAGCTGCATTCAATCGTTTCTCTCTGCTTTTAGGTCTAACAGTGCATATTTCTTAGGAACTGAGTGTTTCCATTATTTTCTCAACCCTTTCCTTTCATTGCATCCAGTCTAACATCAGTTGCATGTGTTAAAAGATGGAAGGTGATAATTAAGATTGAAAGCTCTGCTGAGCTATTGCACATTCCCATGAGGCCAATCACAGTTGAAAGACACATCAGACAACACAGCGGAGATAAACAGCTCACCATTTTGTGTTTTTAAAAGCTCACCATTTTCACAATTTTTTAAAAGGTAGATCTTTCATCTAAAAGAATACAGAAAAATAACAGCACAGCGGCTACACAAAAATAGCAAGGCACTACTGTTTTGCCAGGTAAATGAGAATTGAGCAAACAAACAAAGATTTTTGCCTATGAAGCAATTAAACAAGACATTTTTACCTTTCTTTCCAGAAACTATACAACAGCAAACATATGCAAACATTTTATGTCATGTTCCTTTAAACCCATGTTCCCTTTAATCATGCTCACCACAGTGGAACATAAAAAAGTGAATAATACTGAAGCCGTATGTGGTGAACATGCTCTTAGAACTTCTTTCTCCACTTCTGTATAAACACAGAATATCCCTCCTAAAATGATGATGGCTCACTAAAAATGTTGCTCAGTAACTGAAGAATGAACCTCTTTCCATTAAATTAAAGTGTTCCATTTATGACGTGATAAATGTGCAGAATCAACCCATTAATGTGGACCAGTAAGGGTCTGTTCTGACTTCTAATGCTTGATTAAAGACATTAGGTTAAATTAACACATGGAAGTGTCAAAATCCCCCCTCCCCCCAAAATGTCCTTTAATTAAGATTTAACTAGGTTTCGTCAAATATAACCTTTATGTCTAGTTTGGTTTGGTTGGCCAACCTTAATTCTGTATATCAAGGCTCATACTGGTGTTTCCGTATCAGAGACAGTTCATCAGCAGCTTCCAAATATTTTCACGAGCTTCAATCTAAAATGTTCATCATTGTGATGCATACATTTTATCCCAATAATTATGTTAGCTTATTAGCATTGTAGAGAAAACTGGGCTTTTGTGTTAATCAAAGTAATAATTTCTCACTGACAACTCCCTAGCAACCAAACAGTTTACCCTAGCAACCAATGTTACATATCTCAGCTTAGGAAAATAGAGACTGTGGTGAGTTGGTTTATTTCACTCAAAGTGACATAGGGGACAATATGATGTCACTGATACTTCCTTAACAACCAATTTGCCATATCTTTATCTTAGCTAAGTCATAGAATGTTTTGAAAATAAAAGTTTGTCTACGATAGCCACCTAGTTCTATTACATTATCCTTCCCAAATATTCAATGTATGACTTCTGTTGTATGTAACAGCAAAATTACAAAAAAGGTTTCAAGTGGATTTTGCAAGGGTTTCAATGGGAATCAGTGGAAATGGACATAGTATGAGCACTGCTTTCGGAGGAGCTATGAGTAAACAGACTAAATAGCTTGGGTTGTTTTAGGTGCTCTCTTTTTGTTTAAGGTGGCTACTTTTTTAAAAAGGCAGGTGCATGAAATGTTTGGATTTAGCAGACAAGAAGTTTATTTTAGCCATACATCCAAAAGACTCTGCTTTCCTGTGGGTGGTGGAAAACGTACACATTAAAAAATCAGCAATTACGCTTTCACCATATGTTTGTGTATCTGTGAGGCTAAGTGTGTATCTGTAAACCAGCGAGAAGATTTATAAAAGCTGCAGTGTTCAGTGAAAGATGAAGGTCTTCCCTTGAGCTAGTCATGGCCATATTCATTCATTCTACTGATTTCCCCCATCACCCCATCTGCTTCTCCACCCACAACCAATCACTTGCCGAGCTGACACAGCAGCAGCGGCAGAGCCTGCAGGGGGCCGGGTGTGTATAAGCCTGTGTGCGTTTCTGAGTCTTTTGAAACACACGAATCACATAAGTTTCTTTTAAACTTCACTCAAAGTCTTTGAAGCGGAGATGAAGATAGTGGGATTACTCCAAGCAATTATTCAGATTTTTTAGAAGTAACAACGTGTTACGAATTGCCAACAAATCTCCAAATGCCTTAAGATGCATATCCAATCCCAACAGATAAGAGTCTAGGAAGACCAAACTTTTACATTTTAAAAGTATTCCCTATTAGATGCAAGTAGCACACAGGAAGGTAGCCTGAAACAAAGACTTTTGTTCTTTTCAAATATTTGATCAAATTTAGCCTCTAGACGAAGATGAAAATGAATCTGCTCGTCATAATAGCTTTGGGAATCTCAAACAAATCGAATATTAAAATCAATACTTTTTCTGCTTTTCTCCTTTTACTTTTACATTACACTTACAGATTGGGAGGAAACGGAAAGTATTTTGTAACCAAGGGTCAGTGTCACATACACTGTTACATGTAGTGAAATTGGATGCCTCCGAACAAAACACAGACACGAGGAAAGACAGATCACTCGAGAGGTAGCTTGGGAAATGGGAAATAGATATGAGCGTCCACCAAATAGGGCAGTGTGAGATCAGAAAAAAAATCCACGGCAACAAGCTCATTGCCACAGGTGAGGGGGAAGGGGATGTTAAAAAGTCCCACGTAAGATACAGCCATCTTTTCAGCAGCTAAAAAAAAGTGCTGGTCTGACCTGTTTACACACACCTGGGTGTAAAAGCACACATTGGAGGAGGAATTCTCGTTATCTTGTTCTACGGGGGAAGTTGTTTAGGCCATCTTGAATAAGTGGGGGATTGCCGAATGAGAATTATTATTGTTTTGGGTTAATATCTGGCAAATTCACAGATATTTAATGTCCACCACTGGTCTCTATTCTGTCCAAAATCTGGTGTATGTCCAGTTTGCACAGTCCTAACAGCTCGGCCCACTGCTGTTTCAATCCAGCTGGCCAGCTTTTGCCATTCGTCAATACCCCGGAGCCCTGCCTTTCCAATCAGCAGAAATTCTGTCATCAAAGTTGACCTTCTCCAGGGACAGAGCAGCCAGATAGACAATACACCATTTCTCCCACATATACATGCACCCAGCTGCAAACATTCCTGCAGGATAGTTGGGTTTCCCCAAGCCAAGGCTTGTCATTGAGAAGATGGTGTCGATTGCATTTGCGATTCAATATTTGTGGGATGTCACTGGGAAACCCACACTTTTAAAATTCTACGATGGCTTAGGAATGGTTTCTTATTGGTGCCCACAATTCTAAAGTGAGGACCCTCTCCATATAGTCTCTGTTCTTTGTTGATTTATTCCTTAATAAACAGGCCTTTACTCCCATTGAAATTCACTTGAGCTAGGGGTTTGAGTTAGAAACAAGGTGTGCAGAGCTTAATCAATTGCTCTGCGCATGGAGGACACCCATGAAAGCTCATGGACACCATGCAAACTCTACTCAGAACGGCTCCAGATTGGGATCGAATAAGCCATCGTAGCTGGTCAGGAAACACTGTCCCTGTCAGAATGCTCTTCTCTTGGCATTACTCATTCACTCAGTTTAATTTCTTTTAAGAGTCAAACCTCAGAGCAAGCAGTGACCACTTATCAGTCTCAAATTGACACGCTCTCTTTCTCTCTGCAGATAAAGTGGATGATGAATTAGAGATGACAATGGTCTGTCATCGGCCTGAGGGTCTCGAGCAACTCGAAGCACAGACGAACTTCAACAAGCAAGAGCTGCAAGTCCTTTATCGAGGTTTTAAAAATGTATGTCATTTATTTCAGCACACAAATACTTCACGCACATTTATTTTGACACATTAACAAACGTGTTATGCTAATGCTATATAAGCAACCCTCAATATATTATCTTACAAATCATGAATATTATCTGCTTTGGCAGTCCTTGTGATTCACGTTGCAACATTTACATCTGACTCTGTAAACACTTTATGTTCTTCTTTGCCATCCATCCTGTTAATAATCACTGAATATCCCCAAGCAACAGGCAGCTAGTCATATTTTATAATAGGAACACTCACACACGGCATCAGCCACACATCCAAAGCAGTCTACATCTATGGTAGTGTTGCATACCCTCATGTGTTCTGTCTTCAGTCTATTTATGTGCTATTTTATAATTGTCATGAAACAATATTTGCTCTTTTTAAACCAATCTGTTAATGAATTGAAAAATGCATCACAAATCTGAACTTTTTTTCCTCAGGAATGTCCGAGTGGAGTGGTGAATGAGGAGACGTTTAAACACATTTATGCACAATTTTTCCCTCATGGAGGTAATTCACAATTACATTTTATTAATAGTTCAACCTTATCATTATTTTTTATTCAAGTATCAAAACATGCAAGAAATCTGGCTTCTTTTGACAGTACAGATTAAAATGACTCGAGCATCCCAGTTGCCTTGGGCAATTTGTTGCACTATGCATTATTAACAATCCTAAATTAGGAGATGTATTCAAGCCAGAAATATTACAATTTCAGAAAAATCAGGCAAATAAAAACTAAAGCCAAAATAATTTGTAAATCAATTATAACTGGCACCATAGTTTACCACATAGATGTGTTCAGACATAACACATTCAGCAAGTTTCCTGCTTCATGGCAAAACATTGAAATTCAGAAGACCGCCAATCATGAACCATTCAACAAATTCAAAAAAGCTTCATAATTTAACATTGGGGAGGCCTTTAGATGATCACATGAAACCTCTAGGAGGAGTTTGCTAAAGTAAAAGGCCTGGAATTGTACTAAATTTAACAAGAAAATGTAAAATAACTTAGTTCTTGACTCGCTGGTCCCTTACATAAGTGTTCCAAACATGTGCTGAAATGGAATATTGCATGTTGTCACTAGGTGGAGCAAAAACTGGCACTGTAGTGCCATAAAGATGTGTTCAGACATGGATTCTTGATACATTCTGCAAATTTGAACCCGATCAGACATTGTATGGCTGAGTTATTAATACTTCCTGGTAATGGCGAAATTTCGACTTTCAAAACTGCTATGTGCACATCGCATAGCAAAGTCTAAAAAGCTTCGCCATTTAACATTCCATATGCCTAAAAATGAGACTGATGGATTTTGGAGATGAACACAGAAAATATTTAGGAGTTGGTTAAAGAACGACACAAGCAAAATTCGCCATTATTGGAGGTGTTTGAAAAAATAGCCGACTTCCTGTCAATTTTTGAAAAGCAATCCATAATATTTATATCTACGTCTTGTAATATATAAATATTTATATTTACACCTACGCATGTTTGCTAAATTTCATTCGCTTTCGACAAATGTTTGCTGAATTTTATTCTCTTTTGACATATTGTTACTGCACCATGAGCTAAAATGCATTAGGTGAAGCTATAGAGCCATTTTGCCACACCCACTTTTAGAACCCCTATCAGTTGAAAGTTTGTAGACCCTCAAAATTCATCAAAAGACCCGAAACAAAAATACTCTGTTCTATCCACCCTCAGTACTCTAGCCCTTAAATTACATAAAAATGTTCTACATTTTCAAAATAATACTTAATAAAAACGCTAATGTTTCTGGTATTGCAGATGCCAGCACATATGCACATTATCTCTTCAATGCGTTTGACACCAGAAATAACGGATCAATAAAATTTGAGGTATGGAATTTCTAACTGCTGTCGGAGCACAACAGTTTTCAGCATTCCAAGATCATTTTAATCTCTTCCTCTCTCTTAGGACTTTGTCACAGGTCTATCTACTTTACTCCGGGGAACTATTCGAGAGAAACTTGAATGGACGTTTCATCTCTATGACATTAACAAAGATGGATTCATCAATAAAGAGGTGCATTTATTGTACGGCAAACGTATTCACTCACCCGAAGGTCCCATAAAAGCTACAGATATATAAATTAAGCATCTAGGCATGCAGACTACAGTGATGTGCAAACATTTTAGGCTTAAAGGCATGCTGTAAACAAAGAATGCTTTAAGAAATATAAATCATGATTGTTTATTTTTGTAAATGTACAAAATGCAATGTGAGTGAACAAAAGTATAAATAATAAAAAAAAATTGTTGTTATTGCCTTCAAAACAGAGGTACACTTGCTGACACTGACTACAATCAGGTGGTCCACCAATTATACAAAAACAGGTTTGATCTGAAACAGAAACAGCTGTATAAGTGGTTCAAAATTGGGCGAGGTTACATTATTTATTCCCATGGAAAGATTGAGCACAGCAACAAGCCTCTAGGGAAACTGGGGTTTCAAGACTTGCTATTTAAACTTCTTTAAAGAACCACAAAAAACACAAAGAAATGGGTAACGAAGCTTAAGTTTAAACGTGTCTCAAATGTATATTTGAAAGGCATCTGTAATTAACAAAAATTTATTAAAAATTAACTCAATATTCATTTGTTCCACAGGAAATGACAGAAATAGTGAGGGCGATCTATGACATGATGGGGAAATACACATATCCAGCCTTAAAAGGGGATGTGCCAAAACAACACGTAGATATTTTCTTCGAGGTAAGTCTTGAGTACAGTCGTTATTTAGTCTCTCTTAATTGAAGGTACAAGAACAGAACCACATTCAGCTTCACTGCAACAATTTAATCAGAGAAGGAAACCAACAATGAGAGTCAGGAGAAATAACCAGTTGATCAAAATAACAAAGAGCTTTGTTAACTGATGCTCCAGTCTGATAAAACAGATCAGAGTGAACATAAACACATTTCTTAATGCTCTTTCTGTGAAAATAAAAAAGATGGATCCTTGTCTGAAAATCACAATATTGGACAGGAAAGATGGATTTTGTGCTTTCAAGAGAAGATGCTTAGTCTAAGAGGTGTTATTAAATGTGACTTCAATGGGAACTGGAAAGACCACCGGAAGCATACTATGTAAAAATTAATACAGGATTGTTTGTTTGTCCTCTCTTCTTCAGACAGAGTATTGACAGTAGACATATTTGGCCTTGCACAACGAACAGTTTACATTGACAAAAGCAGGTCTGACAGTCCCAGTTTCAGCCTTACAAAGGCTAAGAAAGTATAAAATAAGCCACTTCAATTTTAAAAATCACCATTGCACAATACAACACAAGCTTTTAGTTTTGGACATTATTTCCTAAATGGACAGTGGATATCACAGCTCCCATAGGGGACTGCTTTGTATGTTCTATTTACTTAAGATTCCTCCCTTTGACACTCTAAAATCCAAATAGATTAGAGTAAATCTGCCCCCCCCTCCTGGACTGATTGCCTGTCCGGGTGTACCCTGCTTTTCGCTCAATGAAAGCTAGAGATTGGTACAAGCAGAACCCTAGATACTCGGAAACCAAACCGATTGAAGAAAATCACTTTTTTTTTTCATTTTCAGATTAAAATGAATGTTAATACAAACAACCTTCATATTAAAAAGGATTCTTGTAATGTTTTGGTCTTCTGATTTTTTTTAATTTTTGTGTGTCAACAATTGTATTGTTTTTTATGTTGAATGTCTAATAATTGTGTTCATTGTTGTGTGTTGAAAGGAACTGAATTGAAAAGACTCCAGGAAGTTTAGTGACCACCATTGTGGAAATTCCTAAACAAATAAGATTAAAATATGGTTCTAAAAACATGGTTTGTGCTAAAACACTCTTTAAAAAGGTTATTTTTTTACTGTTATGAGTTATTACTGATTTATTTTATTTTGCCTTGCAAAGTGTCCTTGACAGACATGGAGGGCACCTTCGAATAAAATGTATTATTCTTATTATTATTGTTATTGTTATTATTATTATTATTATTATTATTATTATTATTATTATTATTATTATTATTATTATTATTATTATTATTATATTACATGTGCTGTATAGAATGGATTACAGAGTTTACTAAGTAATGAGATCCAAACAAACAGAGATAAAATAACAAGAAATACCTCTCTTCAACAGAAAATGGACAGAAACAAAGATGGAGTTGTAACACTGGAGGAGTTTGTTCTAGCCTGCCAAGAGGTATTTTACTATAATCTACATGTTTGACGAATTAAATGATTTAAAAAACATTGTTTTTGTTTTCCTAGGAATTAAAAAAAAAATATGCGTTGTCTAAAATCAATGATTAAAAATTATCCTGATCCAATGAAAACACAATATTGCCTCAGTGTGGTCAAATGATGAACTACATCTAAAAGTGTTTTTTTTTTTTTTCCATCAGGATGAAAATATGATGAGATCCATGCAGCTCTTCGAAAACGTGATGTAGAGGGAATATCGTCTATGATGTAGATGGGGACAAAACAAAACAGGGATGTGGTCAAAAAAGCCGTTTTACATTTAAAATATGTACCTGCTTTTTTCAGTAGAAAACCATGGTGGTTTGAGATGAGTTAACATCCACCTTCACCATCTATGGATGAAAGGCTTTTTTTTAACAGTACTGGGTGACAATGATGAGCACCCTCAAACGTTTTCATTTGCTTGATCCCACAGAGCCATGCATTTGTTGTTTTGGAACTGCATCCACAAGGAAATAAAGCCTCCTTTGCTTGCTTTCTTGCCATAAGAGCTTGCATGCTCCGATGCTTGAACAGACCATTGCCTTTTGAATATCTACTTTTAATGTATTCATCAATGATGATTTGAGGCGTAGTATTTACATGTTATTGTACGTCTTGTAATCTTAATGTTTTTAAAATTTTTCCTGACCGACGGAGGTGGATGGCAGTATTTGTGGAGCATTACATATCGTATGAAATGACTGTGTTCTGACTTAAAAAAGACAATCTATTCAATGGAAACTCTTCTGTCACTCATTCGGGAAAGGCATTACTATTTTGAAATACATCATGGGTTATTTAAATTAATGGTCAAGATTATTTATGAGTAATAAAAAATATAATTAATTGCAAGTATGGTGCCATATATCATGAGGCGATTACAAACTGTGATTAAATATCAGAAACATCTTGTGCAATTCCACCAGCAGCCAAATCTGATTAAAAGCATTTGTGAAAAAACACAGGCTTGTGTTTTTTATTTTTATTTTTTTATTTTACTGTTTATTATTGCCGAAGTTAAGTGGTTGTTGAATGTTATTACTGACTGTTTTATTGATACACTTGTTTGATTTAGCGCTGTTTTACTTTTTACTTAACATTTTTAATCAGAAGCAAACAGAGAAAAAGTTTGGATTCACTTTTTATCACACAAATGTTATTATTGGAATATTTGCACATTCATAAATCAGTTTGTTTTTTTGTTTAATAATTGAAAGGATAAATGCTTTTTTTTTTCAAACTTGGTCTTTTAATACAAATACATGTGTTTGGACGAGAGAGAGGGAAACAGAACAGTGAGGTTACAGGGGTCTGAGGTCAAGAAGGTGCAGGAGTTAAAGTATTTCGGGTCAACAGTCCAGCGTGACGGGGAGTGTGGAAAAGAGGTGAAATTTGTTGGTGCAAGAGTAGAGGATATTTACAGAGTTAAGTTAGGTGGAAACGGATGATTCGCTGTGGCGACCCCTAAACTAGGAACAGCCGAAAGGAAAATAAGGTCTTTTAAAAACACCAAACCCCAAAGTATTTCTCAAATAAAACTGATCAAATGGTACCCAAAATCTTCACTCAAATCGACAAATGTGGCCAGTCTCCACCAAAAAAGTGATAACACGTGACACCCTCCAGCACTGTTGACCAAAGCATGAAATATACGCTCATACAAAAAGCTATTTCATAGACCACCAGAAGATGGCAGTAGATGTCTTGTCTGACCATGGGGCAAATTCTCTAATACATAACAAGGGCTACAGCTATAGCATAAGAAGAATTTGGAATATTCCTTTCTCTGAAATACAAAACAAAACTACAAAATATAAGAGTACACTAAGAAAAAACAAGCAACTGAAAGCAAAATTTTTCCTTATGTGAGCAAATTAAATAACACAAAGGTGAGCTACTATGTGCCAAGCACAGAAAAAACTTCCTGTGAGGAAGCAAGTGTTTGGTCGTATTTCTCTGGCATATGTCCCATAGAATAGAAGACACTGAAGTGGTTTTTGACTTTGATTTTATGCAGATAAATCAGGCACCTCTCAGTTATTGACTCTGCACTCTTAGTTTACTTCGATCTTTAGATATAAATGTAATTTTGGTCAGTTTTGTTCAGACTTATTTGAGTGACTCATAAAATTTGTAACAAGAAAATGCAAATTAATAGTTTAAAACAGACTAAATTATTGGTATACATTCAGTTTCACTTCGTCCAGTCTGGCTTTAGGATTTAGGTCAAAAAGTGTGGACACCTCTGCTCTTTGCTCAAGCTTCCACTACAGCTCATTGCTCAGATTTGTCATTATCCTGGTGCAGTGTGTAACAGGAGAGAAAATAATTTCAAACGTATCATAGATAGTGTATGTTGATCAATTTATTTTAAAAAGATATCGAGCTAACCTAAAATAACTACAAAAAAAAATCTACAGGAAAAATAACAGAAATGAATTGAGCCATCAATCAAATCTGTCGCATCTGTCTCTAGAGCTCAGGGATTGGCTGGAGTGTAGAACCGTCCCCGTAATGGGCGTGACCGGCTTAATGTGGGTTAGTGTGTCTATCCTGCGTTCAACATCACGGTTCATTTCAGCCTGCGTGGTCACTTTATCATCTTGCAGACATGAATGTCGAACAAATGGGTCCTCAGACTTTCCTGTATGGTATGTAACAATATATTTGTTTAATTTCCATTTTTTAACGTCACAAATTAAATTACCTAAGTTAAGCCACAGTGAATTATGCGAGTACGGCGTAGCGTTAGTCTTGATTTTAAGTTCTGTTACCCGGCTTAGTGACCGATTTCTTTGCAGTGATTGTGTCTAGTACGTTGAAAAATTTTCTATTTAACACGTGTACTTCTATGGCTTAATTATATGACACAGATAGGCCCAAAACCGGGAATAAGACCCTTCTCGTATTAAGATTCGTTTATTTTATGATTATGGAACAACTTTAAAATAATGTTATCGTTTGTGTTGTGTATTTTTAGAACGAACCTTTTTTTTTTTCCTCGCGTTTTCCCGCACGCGCTCTCTAAACACGTGTGCTGGCGCTTCAAGATGGCGTCACTGTGCCACACGTGGTAGCTTTGAATACAGCGCATGAAGTCAAACGTTTCAATTATTACTTCTGCTTTTCACGATATTAGGTTGTTAATAAATACCTGTTAAATAGCTAAAACCTTGCGTTTATTTTATTGCGATTAAACATGCATTATTAGAGGAGTTTAAACTACCAGGCCTAGCATGTATCATTAAGTCGCCATAAAAAAACGAACGTATTACATAACTTTAAAGATGTAATAATTCCTTGCTCTCAAACCACTTACGAACATAGCTGTCAATATCTCATTTCAGATCATTGACCGCATGGTGCACAATATGAGCTTCTGTGGGCCAGACCAGACAGATCTTAGTAGAATAATCAGTGTATTCATTTTGTAGGCAATTAACCATTGTGTTAATTGTCCACTTACATTGCCCTTGATTTAAGATGCAAAAGAAACAAGAAAGTGTCCACTTTTAAAAATGCTAGCTTTCCGCTGCATAATGAAGGTCGAGGCTTTGCCCATTAAACCACCACCATCACTTCATAAGAAAAACTGACACTACAGCAGGGACTTTAAGCAGCAAAAAACTTGTGGTAGAGCTATGGCGCTCTGACGTCAGATTACATGTTAAAAATGCTTGATCAATGAATGCTTTGCTCCTGCTAGAGATCTAGCTGGTAAAAACACAAACCACGTAACAAGTAGAGCTAAGCCATACCAAGGAGAGTCATTTTGTGTAAAGTGGCATGGGATAGTGAATGTATCACTACTCTTGACTTCACCGCATTAGGAATCTTGCTACGATTGTTGCATTCAATGTTTTACATGTTTTGTTTTTGCAGGTTGTGAGCTCAAATCAGGCAAGGATATAACCTTTGACCCTGAAGATGATGATTATGATCACCAGTTGTCTGTTCGAATGGTAAGAGAGGTTGAGGTTAAACTTCAATTATCTGAAACTTTTAAAATACCTAAAACTTGTCTCCTAAAGGTTTGCGTTGATCCCACGACAAAAGATGAACTGAATGTTGTGGAAATTGAGGGACAAGATTCAGAAGGACAGAAGGTCAACGCTGTTCTGGCTACACTTAGACCGTCCACTCTCCCAAGTGTAAGAAGAATTGATGACTTCCTTCATTCTGCTGGAGCATTTGTCTTTCTTGGTTTAATCAAAATGTTCTTGTAGGTGAGTTTAGGTGGGTTTGAGATCACTCCACCTGTTGTCTTCAGGCTACGCACTGGTTCTGGTCCAGTCCACATCAGCGGACAGCATCTCGTCAGTAAGTATTTCAAAATGGTCTTAACAAGTGCTGCTTTTGGGATACGTCGGAAATTTCTTCTTCTTTTTTTAAGTCATGGGAGATCAGTCCTTTGATGAAGATGATGATGAGGAGGAAGAAGAAGAAGAAATGCAAAAAACTGTTAAGAAGAGGCCAGCATCAATGAATCTAAAATCTTCTGTAGGTTCTTGAATTAATCAAATTTGAAATGCACATTTTTTTTTTGTTTGTGTTGGTCCGTAAACACATTTATTTTACAGAAAAAAATGAAGTTGGATGAAGAGGAAGATGATGAAGAGTGAGTTCTTACTCCTGCTGTTACATTAATTTCTTAATGTAGGATTACTTAATAGGAATTGTTTAGTAGTAAGTTATTTTAAGCAAAAAAATGGTATTGTGTTGCGTTTAGGTTTTGATGTTCTTTATCATTAAATTAGATGTGCGTACCAATCTTTTGGGATCTTTTGCTGGCACCAAAAAAAACAAATATTAGTTGGATTAATGTGTGTATGCCACTTAATGTTTCTGGATTGCCTTACAGTGATGATGAGGATGATGAAATTGAAGAGGAGACACCTGTAAAGGTGAGAATTATGAGTCTCTTGACTAGACCTCGACCATGGAATATTTTCTGTTATTCAATGTGACTATGTAAATAAGGGAGGAATCTTCTATTTGTTTCCATTTTTGTGTTGACAAAATGTTATTTATTGCAACGGTCCACAAAGTGCCTTTACTTCAATGGCTGTGGATCAGTACACGTGACGAGAGTTCAATGACATTGAGCTACTTTTTTTTTCTTGTATTAATTTAACGGCCAATGGTGTGGAGATGTCTGATTTGGCCACACCCTCAGTCAACCCGCTTGATAATTGAAGTCTGTTAGTAACATAATCAGTGTTATTTGTGTTGTGTTCCTCATTGTTCATTTAGGAAAAGAAGGCTCCAGCAAAGCCACAGACCCCTGCACAAAATGGAAAAGGTCCCAAACCAAACACGCCTGGAAAACAGGTTCAAACTTCTTTATTTTCCTGAAAAGTGATGTTGGTTTTGTGATTGTTTGTTTTTTGCTTTGCTTATTTATCTATGTTCTGTTCAGAACAAGACACCAGAGAAAAGCAAAACTCCCAAGAAAGAGCAGACACCTAAAACACCTAAGGTTCTCACTACACCTGAAATCAAGGCAAAGATCATGTCAAGTGTTGAAAAGGTTTGATCATTATATTCTTTTTAGAGCCGTTTTAATTATTTTAATTTGCTCCATGCAAGACATTTACCATGGCACCTTTATTTACAGGGAGTCGCACTACCCAAAGTGCAACTGAAGTTTGAAAACTTTGTGAAGAACAGCTTTAAAATCACAGATACCGAGGTTTGTCTTCGACATTCGTTGCGGTTTAAGTTTTTTTTAAATGTTCTATATATTTATATCTGTGTTTTTGTCTTTTAGGTCATTGGGGAGCTTTGGAAATGGAGTCAGAATATTAAATAGATATTTTTAAATTAAGCCTTATCCACCGAATTATACTTGGGTTTCTTCAGTTAATTTTTGTTTTTGCTGCATATTATGCTCTTCCAATGTTGTGTTAAATCCGTGCCATTCCTTAAAATGACTTGAATCTGACTGCATCCTTGGCATCCTGCACTTTCTTCCTCATGGCATAAACATAATTTGCCTGCTGTTTGCTCCTGTTATCAAGCGGAAGATTTCAATCTTTTCTGTAGGATTTCTTTACATTTTCAGATAAGGGCTTGTATCGTTCTGGCTAGAAATCTCAACTGAGTGGCTTTGAGTGATGAGCTTTTCAGAATGGTTAACGAATTTATATTGTGCAGTTCATGTTATTTTTGTAATTGTTTCATGTTGATTTCAATTTTTATGTCCAGAGCATATTATTAGCAATTCCCACAAAAATTGCCAGGAATGCACAGTTCAGTGGCAACACAAATCAGGACTCCTCAACTTCTTACAGTGATTTGTGTTTGGTTTTGTGCAAAATAAAGGTAAATTACAAACCTAAGACATCAGTTTCTCTGTGATTTGGGCTTATTTCTTTGTAAGTGTTGATTATACATTTTGCCTTGAGATGTATAATGTCAGCAACTTCTTAAAAGCTGATGAAAATGAGCTGAAAACTAGGCGCTCTGTTATGTTCAGTACAAAATGGGCAATTGTCAATCATTCACTTTACGATTGTATTGTGCATTAGTTTGCCATACATCTCTATGGAATATAGAAAAAATCTTAACATAAAAATATTTGTAGGTTTTAGATGCTAATTAAGCAGCTGTTATGGGTTTAGTCTGACTGGGATTCATTCTATTGTGATACTGGTGGTAATTAGCATATAATCGGTTTCACACTTGTTAATTTCATCCACCTAAATCCTGGCTTCTCTTGTGTAGGTATAAGGAATGATTTTGAAGTAAAAAACAGTAATGTACTACAATCGTGTACACACTGTAAAAGTAATACTGTATAAACAAACCTATTTGAAATGGTAAAAGATCCTCGATGCGCCCACAGGAAGCGATTTTGCACATGCCCAGAAGAGGGCAGTACAACTCCATCTTGAAGACGAGCTTTACATAGAAAAAAAAACGTGAATATTTGGAAATGGAAATCTTTCCTGAGTCTTTAATTTAAAAACTCTCAGATGACCCCGACACCACTCGACTCTAACTATCTGTCCTCAAGCGACTCCATCGGTTTATCCACGCCTCAAAATCGTCTTAATATAGGCAAGTTCCAGTTAAAACATAATGGCCGCTCATCCATTTACCTCCCACAGAGGGTTTAAAAGCAGGTCAGTTCCTCAAGAGTCAGCACTTTGGGAGAGAGGCTGGTTTCAGAGGGTATAAAGGCATTTTATTGTCCCACAGGATTCTGCCATTATTTGTTAGGAGAGGATGTAAGTGCTTCTTTGCTTTGGCAGACATGATCTACTCACGCCAACTACTCAGAGTTGGAGTTGATTTGTCAAGTATTGTAAAACAAAAAGACCCATGAAAGCTATTGATTTGGGATGGATCTCGAAAACATCCAGAGGCAGAGTCGGAAATGTGGTTTGATCTACTCAAGTCTTTGGAACCTAAATGGTCCTACTGGTTTCTACCTAAAAATGACAACATTTTATTTCAGTGTCAAAACAGAATGTTTATTTATTTTGTTAGCTATTTACATATTTATCAAACAAAAAGTAATTTACATTTTGGATTAGCACACTTATGGGTCTTCCAACAGACCACTACCATTTTCTTCCTCCTTAGTCACATGACTTTTTCCTGCTTCAATATCTAATTCTGAGAAGACCTGGCTGTGTTTGGAACTACCCCACAATAAATATAACAAGAAACCATTATCCTCAAAGGAATGTTCATGAGATTTCTTGTATTGGTGGTGTTAACATTCAGGAAAATAATTCAAATATATTTGATAACTTTAATTAAAATTAAGTACCACCCTCTCCAATAAATGTGCATAACCTGCCGGATTAGGCCATTCTAGGTTGTGCAGCTCACATTATAAATAATAAATTAAATGTTACTTCCCTCTTCTGCATTAATCCTGCAGCTCTGAGTGGTGGAGTAATTACACAGGGGAGCAGAAGGCCAAATGAAAGGACGGAAGTATAGTTTAGTAGTGGTAAAAGGGTCAGCCATGTTCCTCTCAACTGCACAGTTTGTTGATGAAACCATCCTTGATGGCCATTTAAGTCTCTGTACCCACAGACAATGGCCTTTTATTTAGCTCAAACATATCAGATCCTTTTTATGTACATGGTCTGCTGGCCAAAATAAGTTCCTTGCTTCAGTCGCTTGAAAGTCAGAGTCCATGGAAACGAACGAAGAGTTTATGGCAGCATTCATACGATTGCTGTGACTCCTGCTATCTTGCTGCTCTCTTCGCTCGCCCAGGGTTGAAGGTTCTGGAGGGCAAACAGAGATGAGTTGTGGATACAGAGTGGGTCTGATTGAACTGAATCAGAGAGGGACTTCTGGAAAGCATCATGCTGGAGCTGAATCATCAGGCGGTTCGCTTGCTGACGCTCTGCTTCTCTCTCCTCTGCCGTCTGCCGTCTGCCACAGAGGGAAAAGAGATTTCGATTACGTAACGTACGCATCTACTGATTGGCAAGAAATTAGAGTGAAGTGAATGAAAACGTAAATCAAGGAAAAGAAGTATTTGCTCCCTAGCTGACAGAAATGACATGTCAGTTAATTTTATGATGGGTTTATATCAACAGTGACAACAGAGAAAATCGTTTGAAGTTAATTACTCGCAAAGGTCAGACCTTCCTTGTATTTGGCCACCAGGTTTTCACCAAACACAGAAGATATTTTATCCAAGTCCTCTTTGCAGATCAAGGTTTCATTAAGATCTGATGTGGCGATGTTGTTCTGTTCTCTTCGTCATGTTTAGCAGTACCGGGGCAGTGTATTTCTGTTCTTAGGCAGCATTCCTCCTTCTCCAAATATAACAGGTGGAGTTGATGCCACACAGCATGAGTTTGACCATAACTCCCTCACTCTATTCTCCTCTGAAACATTCAGATGCTACTTCAGACAAGTCAGAGCATGTGCTTTCTCTTCAGTGGGAGATTTTTGTGATCTGATTGCTTCTGTGGACAGGTGTTTTTGTACAGGTAACAAGATAATACTCTATTTTAGAGAGCCAAATCAATTTTTTTTTTTAGGCAAATCAGTTTATAACGTTTTTAATGCATTTTGGAATGTTTAAATTGGCATCCTGCTTTTGATGTTGAAATTCGAGTTAGTTGCAAGGTTTTCTGTGAAAATATATACGATTTTTGTTTAAAATAATTGCATATGTTTACATTTTTTAGTTCAGTTCACTGGATGGAAAATTCAATATGTAAACCAATACAGTTAACCTGTTTCAAAGCAGCTTTAGCAAAAAGTAATCAAGTATTCAATCAGTTATATTCAACATTCCACATTTTTATTTAAAGGACTATTTAAAGGAAAGTGTTTCCCATGGATTTCCTGATTGTTAACTACCAATTGATTTAGCTTCCGATATTTAAAGCATATTTTCTTCTCTGTCTTACCTCCACTTTGTCCTCCGGTTCTGAAACCAGGTTTTGACCTGAGCATCTGTCATCTTCAGGGATTTGGCTAAGGCTGCCCTCTCAGCACTGGCCAGGTATTTCTGTCTGTGGAAGCGCTTCTCCAGCTCACAGATCTGCACCCTAGAGAAGGATGTGCGGGGCTTCTTTCTCTTGGGTGGCGTTCGGTTCTGGTACGGATGGCCTATGCGTCGAGCTACAGTGAAGGGTGTGAGGGCTGCTGTGTTGTAAATGAGAAAGGAAAAAGTACTGAATGAGACACGAGTCTGAGCTGTGAAGTCTCTGTGAACATCTGTTATTTAGATGTGTATCCAATCTTATAAATCTAATAGTGGTCTTTATGTTGAGTTTCTGAAACCAGTCATAGTCATTAAAACCCTAGAGACCAACTGCACAAGCTCACACATCTATGGCACACTCTAAGACAATAAATGAACAATAAAGAAGATTTAAATATTTATTTTTATCTATTTTTAAATTTATAGAGCTTCTTTGTTTAATTGGCTGTTGCTGAGTCCAAGGAAAACTGCTCTCTTTATTTTAGATTCCCTTAATGCACTGTAAGTTTCAGATGTCTAATTAGACATTACAATATTGATTGTCAAAGACTAAAACCCTCATAAATAGATGGATTGCTGATGCTGTTGGATTTGTTGAGAGGCCTGTTTCTCAGGTTACACAGAAGCTAAATCACACAAACCTTACCCTATTAATGATGCATAAAATACAAACAGCTGCTGTTCTCCTAATGATGGCAATTTCCTATTGTTCTTTTATTTATTAGCTGAAAGCGGCACAAGCGAGGAAAAGAGGTGGTTATTGGTGACAATAATTAAAGCTGGTGAAATATCCCTATGTCTTCGTAATAGCTCAGTTTACTCCTCTGAATTTCATGGAATATGTGCTTCATTCTTGAGCAAAGCAATGGTTCACCAAACAGCCCATTGGCTTTAATTTATATTTGAGATGTTCTGCCATAAACTGCATTCTGATCTGCCTGATAATATCCCAAGTTCAATGTCGTTTTTGTATTTCATTTGTTTAACTTTTAAAATCTTTGAGTTGCTTAGCACATTTGTCGTGTATATTTTGGGATGCCTTTTCTGGGTCTTGGGTTTCATTTTAATTACATTTTGTTTAACGGGACAGATCTAAAAACGCGTTCATTGCAATATTTCTCAGACTGATTTGACCCCATCAACTAATTACCAGAAATTGCAATTTCTTATTAAAAATCTAACTTTTATCGGAAAATTTGTAGGAATTTGTACACGTCAACTTTTTTGTATTTGTATTTGATTAATTGAAGTATTAAATTCGTTTATAATAAACAGTGCACAGGTTTTTTTAGGTGTGCTGTAATTCTGCTATTTGTTAAACTTGTAAGAAACTTAACATAACACATTACATCTGATAAAAAAAAGAAAAGCAAAAGCTGTGCTTTGTATAATTCACGATTTCTCTGTGACCTCATTTGTTTATATACCACCGGGTGTTAATTTAAAAAATTGTTTGGATTTTCACGACGCGACATCGTAAAGACGTCCGATCTGTCGGGTTTTTGTTCGATGTGTTGGTTCTCGTTTAAAAATTAAGAGAGAAAAGAGAGATTCGGCAGAGTGTAACATGTTTATACCTGCAAACCTGTCTTTGGCGAAGCGCTGGCTGCTTTCCATCCAGGGAAAGCTCAGACTCCCGAGTCCAGGGACTGCGCTCGCCATTGGCGGTGGTACAGCCGCAGCCAAGGGCCTGTGCGCCGGCACTCTGATCACTCCTCCCGGTGTAAGAGTCAAGTTCACTCCATACGGACTGGACTCCTCGTAAGGACCCGCGATACCGTGAAACGTGCCGGTTAGCGTTGTGTACGGCGTTGCGCTCGCTCCTGTTGGGCTTCCGAGATGGAATCCGCCTCCGCCGGCGTTCGAGCTCTCCGAACTATTCCTGCTCGAGTTCTGCTGGGACTCTTGGTCGGTGCCGCTGAGGATCTGGTCAATGCCGAAGCTGATGGGTTCATGCTGGGTTGGTTGGGATGTTTGACTGGTGCCACTTGGGCTGGAGCTTGGAGCTCGGTCCATCCTCAACACCAGAACCGTCCCACGAGGTTTATTCCGTGGCCGTCCTAGAATTGTGGAGCTCTAATATACAAGTGAGGAAATTGGAAATAAAAACTTTATTAAGTATCAGCTTGGACGCGTTCGTCTGTGGTCGAAAAGTTTTTGGCACGAGGACTTGGCAGATTTCTGGCACTCTATCTCTCCCTCCACTGGATCCCTGAGACAAGCTCGATAGACTCCTCTCTTCTGATTGGATGGTGATCAGCTCCCCTCACGCGATTGGCTCGCATTTTATAACAAGTGACTGGAAACAAAACGCGTAATGTGACTTCTCTTCAAAATGCCTCTCGTTTAGTTCAGTTTCTTCACTGGTCAAGTATCTCTTCATTAGGGACAAGCTGACATCACTGTGTCATTTAACTTACTTTTTCGATTTCGCCAAACATTTAAAATGCTCCTTACAAATAAACAACTAAATTAATCTTTTTGATTATGTGAATATTTGGAGTAGATGAAATAATGATAATTTAATTTGACATCTTGAATAATTTAAACATTTGGATCTCGAGTTCTCGAATTTAATAAAGGAGGGCTCGTTATTCACTCACATTTAATTATTAAATTTAATAAGGAAAAATAAATATTTTTTTCGTTGCCTTCAGCTAGTGGGTTAGTGGTTTTGACCCCAAAGCTGTCGGTTTTTTCCAAGATGTCGATCAAATTCTCGGGGTTATTGGATGCGGGGGGGAAATTACATTCATTATTTATATTAATTTTGTCTATGAGGCAGTTGAAACGTGGATATGGTGTTTAAATTTATTAATAGCAACAAATGTATAACTAAGGTTATTTTGTTTTGAAAAATACAAACTTTAACCTTTTAACGTTATACAAATTTTGGACGTTTTGCGAATTTTTATGGATTTGTAATACTAAATATTACGAAGATAAAGAAACTCCATAAAATGACACCTGAGTATTTAAGCTTAAACACGATATAAAAGGAATATGTATGTAGTAATTAATGTTTAAATACAATTTAAAAATCTGTAAAATCCCAGAATTATTTACTAGAATAATGTAAATAAAAAAAAAACATTTGTAGATGTCTGTAATAAATGATCTGCGCCGTTCTACGTTTTTCAAATAACGTATTATACTGAACGTATTTAATTTATTTATATCAAGCTGTAAATGTGTTTTTACGGTGTTGTGATGTTTCTAAACTAAGTGGAAATATACGTTTGACTGTTGATTTACAATGTTTGATTGAAATAAATATACAATTTAAATATACAGATTATTTCTTGTATAATTAGATCAATACTAATTATTATATCAACATTTACACAAATATTTAACAAAATGTTTCCGACTGACGACTGATACTAATTTACTCGTGTGTTGCAGCCAATAATCTTTTTGTGCAATTTGGAGGTGTTTGCGTGTATACAGCAGTCAGTAAAATCACTAAATCTAATTTACCAGAAATGGTTTTCTCCCAATGAACGCTTTGAAATTGTAGTGAGGGGTTTGCAACCCAGTTCCCTCAATGTAGTGCATGTCCAAAAAGTGTTACAGCGTAAAGTTGTATTTTTGGTAGTAGCAGAGACTTTCATTCGATCTTGCCTCCCTAACCGGAAAGCCTTGGCTTTGGAGAGCCACGCCGTGCTCGCCTGCGCTGGTTTCATCCCCGAGAGCCGAGAGTCTCTTGACACCCGATCTTCTGCAGCGGATCTAAGTGGTTCCTTGTAATCTGCCTCGTAGAAATGATTATGCTCTTTTGGCCCGGCCGCCGCGTTTGATTAGCTTCAGGGGGCTGGAGTTGGTGTGGAGCAAATCCGTTTACTTTGAAGTAGTTGATATTTTAATAGACCATTAGTGAGTGCTGACGCTAAAAAGCCTCTTTCCCCCGGGAGCTCGGCCTTCGTCCAGTGGCTGAAGACGCTTACGTCATCCCAGAGGAGCTCGCCGCTGACCCATGGCCACTCAAAATGTCTTGAGTTTGTTGGCTTTTATCCTGTCACTCATTTCCTTTCCATATTGCATTGATGATGCTGGAAGAAAGCAACAGAGGACACTCGTCTCTCTGTGAACCATAACCTTGCCAGTGACTAGTTGCCCCTTTTGCCCCCCACATATGACCCATATAATCATAATCGTACGGTTTACAGTTTATTCCATCAAATTAAATGATTTAAATTGTAATATTGACGATTTATGATCAGCTGTTTAGAACTGTCTAATTGAAAGGTTTCTATTGTAGAAACTTTAAAAAGTAAAGCATACATTTGACAGTAAAAATCGGCAGCACGGTTGCCAAAACCTTATAGTCAAATATACGGTTGTACCAGTTTTATATTCATTCATCCATTGTCCAACCCACTTATTCCCTTTCGGGGTCACGGGGGTCTGCCGGTGCCTTTCTCCAGCGCACATTGAGCGAGAGGCGGGTACACCATGGACGCCAGTCCATCGCAGGGCAACTTTCACACCGAAGGAGAATTTAGGTTATTCAACCTAACCGCATGTTTTTGGGATTGTGGGGGAAACAGAGAAAACCCACGCAAGCACAGAGAGAACATGCAAACTCATGCACCACCCTCATTTTTATATTCTACATATTGAAATGGTTCTATGTTTTACAACTGTCTAAAGTGTGGCTAAGGGGGACGGGACATAGATATAAGTACACTTTAAATTTACACAGTACTTCAGTGATGACAGGGGGAGTGAATAACATGAAGCAAACAGGAGCAGATGGACTGATGGAAGAACCCAGAAGAGACACACAAGAGAGATCGGAGATTCAAGAATGCAGGAAGCTATCATGGAGAGTCGGGGGCATGAACCGTAAGGGCTGAGAGTGAGGATGGGAGAAGTTAGGGCACATAAAAGGGAACAGGACACTGATATGAAGAGGAAACAAGGAGATCCGGTGTATGATGATTATGTGGGGAGAAGTCACAGAGAAATGCAGGGAACAGAGAAAACATGCCTGACGCTAATGCGCTCACATGCGGGCTTCAAAAACTCAAGTCTCATGATAATACAGTAATTTGTTAATTATTATATTTCCATATCTTTTTAACAGTTACAAGGCCTTACTCTGCAAAACAAATTGCGTTTGACGTTTTCATGCAATAATTTGGCTTTAAAATTTTCAGTGTAGCGAGGGTAGCAAAATGCACTCATGTTGACCCCATATCGAGAGACAGACATGTTCACCTGCCGGGGAACTGGAGGAGAGCCCGGGCCTACTTCTTATCTTTGACCCGTGCAAACGATTTAACGTGCTGGAATCAATAGATTTGATGAAAACTGAATTAAAAGCGTGAAATCCCTCGCTCAAAGAGCAAATGAAAGAATGGTTGGAGAACTGTCGGAGTAATTACCGGGATCTGCATAAATGAGCGGGGGCTTGCGCGTGCCACGCTGCCCCCGGCGCTGTTTTTATTGCGCGTGTCTGCCGTGATCAATTCTAGCGAGCATTTCAAACGGGGGTCTGGCAGCTCGCTGCAGAAGAGATGCAAAACGACCACGCTGCTTTTGAATAATAAATGACGCACTTTTATAGCGGCTTTAAAACACCTGTGATGCTACGATATGAAAAGAGCACGATAAGTAATAGTGCATTTAAAAGGGATCTAGTATGTTTTTATTACTATATTTTAAAAAGCATAGAGTGAGGGAGACGGCGGGAAGGAAATGGGCTCATGAGGAGGGGGTGCGATATCTGTATTATTGCAATAAAAGCCTAGAAAAAGTGAACGGCGCTGAAATTCCCTCCCAGCGAAATACCCTGTTTAATGAAAGTTTAGAGTCTCTCTCTATCTCTCTGCCCATGAAATATTCACTCAAATGTTATATAAAACTCAGCGGCTAATGGCCTTTATGGCTTTTCTTTGTGTTTTGTGTGTTTCTTGTTGTTCTTCTGGCTTATTATTCTTGGGCTGTAATAGAACTCCTTTTAATTTAGTTTACATGCAGTGTCATCTGCGCCTTTCTTTCTTTCTTTCTTTCTTTCTTTCTTTCTTTCTTTCTTTCTTTCTTTCTTTCTTTCTTTCTTTCTTTCTTTCTTTCTTTCTTTCTTTCTTTCTTTCTTTCTTTCTTTCGCTTCTTTCTTTCTTTCTTTCTTTCTTTCTTTCTTTCTTTCTTTCTTTCTTTCTTTCTTTCTTTCTTTCTTTCTTTCTTTCTTTCTTTCTTTCTTTCCTTCCTTCCTTCCTTCCTTCCTTCCTTCCTTCCCTCCCTCCCTCCCTCCTTCCCTCTCTTTCTTTCTTTTTGTTTGTTTGTTTGTTTCTTGCTTCCTTCATTTCTGTCTTTCTTTCTTTCTGCATTTTTTTTCCTTTCTTTCAGCAATTCTTTTTAATTTCTGCATTTCTTTCTTCCTGCAATTATTCCAGCATCTCTGCATTTCTTTCTGTGATTCTTGCTTTCTGCAATTCTTTTTGCTTTATTCATTTCTCTCGTTCAATATTTCTTTCACATTTTTAGAATTTCTAGAATTTCTTTATTTTTTTTTATTTCCCTAATGAATAACATATTCGTTTTAAATAAATTATTAATTGTTATTTATCACCATAATAATAACAATAATAATCATAACTATATTGTTTCTTTTAACTTTCTACATTGATTACCTCCTGTAAACAAAATACAAATAAAAAATGTGGTTGTAATATATAATTTATATTTTCATTTATTTAATTTACTCTAAATATTTATTAAAAAGAGTGTTTGTACTATATTTAAATAAAATCAAGTTTGACAGCTTTTGTAAGAAAATGTAGTTGATTAAAGTTTAGTTTCTTTCACATAGACCACAACTTATTCCGGTTCGTTGATTTAGAAATGAGGGAGCACAAACACATTAAACTTTAAACAACTGAAACCCAAAGGCAAGATATAATACAATTTTTAATTGACTTAATTAATGTCTGCAATGATTTCAAAATTTTTTCATATTCTAAATGAATCTTATGCAAAGCAGACGTTTTATATAAATTATACACAATTATAATTATTTATTGGCTCGACTATACATTTAAGGTTTCCCATCTACTGATGAATATGCAGTTAAAAGTCTGTCAATTACCAGTTTATTGTGAATTTCATGTGATTTTCCAGTCAATATCCAAATTGCATTATGGGAGCTTGACCTCTGCTCTGACACTCGATGTTGATCATCAAAATGCAACACCTTCCAGTTGTACTTTTGGTTATTAAACACATGTGTTGCTATGTTTTGAACAGCTACAGTTGTGATTAAGCCCCATTCACACCAAGGAGAATTACATTAAGTTTCCAGTTTTCCCTTATGTAAATTATAAGCGGAGATATTTACCATAAGCATTTGCTTTAAGGCATATTGCATATTACTGCACAAACTGCATCGTTTGCATATTGTTCTTATTAAAACCAGCTTTCTCGGCTTCTAATTGTTGCAATTCGTCTTATTAGGAATCTGGAAAGTTGGGTAATATAAAGCTATTTCTCGACATCCTCTACATGAAGAACATCAGAAGGCCGCTGATTCAGGAAAGACCGCCTAACATGGCACAGAGTAAACAGAAGCAGATCACAGCCACAGGCTATAGCTTTTAGTGATCTCCCAAAATGCCCTTGATTGAGGCCCTTGATGAGCAGAAGAGGGATAGAGAGGGAGAGAGAAAGAGAGAGAGAGAGCACAGCTGTTTAAGACAATAGTGCAGTTTTCAGTGTAACCTGCTCACTGGGAGCATTTCAGCAACAAAGAGCCAGAGAGGAGTCGCCCCAGGGATGTAATAGATAGCCTCTCTCTCTCCCTCTCTCTCTGACTCACTTTGGTTCACACAAGTGCATCTCTGGGCCTCATTATTGCTCAGTGTTCAGATGAGCAACGCTCCATTGAGTGAAGTGATGGAGAGAGTTTAACACACTGCTGTGTAGAAACAAGTCTGAATCGAGTGTGAGTGTGCGTGCCAGCATGTGTGTGTTTGACCCGACTCTCTTTGATGTGATGCTGAGATTGTGGTATAGTAGTTGTAAATGTCATTGTAACTGTAAATGCTTGTAAATGCAATGGAACTTGGAACACAAAATTAAATAGTATTAGTTGAAGAATACCTGGGATATCAGGAATTCCGGTGTCCCTAGAGGCGACCCCTCAGCAATCAAGAACACTTCCACGAATCCACCTGGAGACAATCACCTCGCTGAATCAGTCCTCAAATCATAACACTCCCACAATCCATCTCCCTCTGTTAAAAAGCACACACGTGCATCTCCCTGAGTCACACACCCTGTCTCTCCATGATAGCTCCTTGCCTTCTTGGATCTCCATGTTTTCTCTGTGTCTCTTCTGGGTTCTACCAGCTTCGTTGTGATACTCCAATTTCTCACCAGTAACTCACCTCTACTCTAGTCGTCATCCTAAAGGTGGTTGTGGGTTCTCCGGTTCCTGGCAGCTTCCCGCTATTGATGTTACAGGCACATGAATATTACGCAAAACCTCAAATAGTGAACTAAACAGTGGCAGATAACAGGATTTAAAAACAAAGGCAAAAACAAACCAGTGCCTTTCTTACAAGGTAACCAGGGAGCAAAAGGGGTGGAGTCAAGACACTAGCTAGAGGAGCACACGACACCTGAAAAGGCTATGTGCTCACAAAACAAGGGAAACAAATATAACACCTCCTTGAATGAAAGATACTCAAAAGCCAAGAAAGGAGTTCAAAGTGAGGAAAATACCAAACTGGGCACTTCATAAGAGACCAAACTTCATAAGAGATGGGATTACGTGTGGTTGTGAACCCCACTCCAGAAAGCCCAGCTTTCTCAAATGCCATGATTCATCCCCAATGCTCTACAAGAAAGAAGACAAAACACAATGTCATCTTTTTCTGTTATAATTATACAATTTAAGGCTGGAAGTGACAAAATCCTGACACATTAAAATATCTTGTGTTTATTGGTATTATCTGAATTAAAAAAAATTCACCAGAAGAGACGGATGTTGTGGTGCTCCATGGAAAGTAGGCTGACACAATGAGTGCCGCAGGGGCTGGAAGATCAGTCGCTGTCTGAGAGCAGAACCGCTGATCTGATGGTTGAGTGCTTGCTTCTGCTTTGCTTTAGTGGAAAAAGAGACATCACAGGCCCCGGGAGTGAGAGCATTTTTGAGGAAGGTGGTGGCTTCCTGACGTGGACTCCCTGTATCAAAATGAACAATTTGTTGGTTCAGAAGTTAAATCCATAAAGATTATATATATTATATATAGAGAGACATCTTTGGGTTGGTGAATGTTTGGGCTGGGCTGAAGAGGAACCCTTTGCAATTCTCTAAATGTGGTTATGGTGAGATACAATAAAGAACAGGTTTTAATTATAATTTTGGAAGTTGGCTACAGTTGGCCTAATTTTTTTGTTGAGGGGGTGTCTTTAGACTGGTTTAAACATTTTTTAATACTGTCTTATCCACCAAATATGATTACACCTTCAGCTTAAAATTCTATTCTGGCCTTTACTTTGGACTTTGTTTAACGTATATTTTTGCACACTAAAAAAATCTTATAAATTAATGGCAAAAACTAGTTCCACAGTGGTTCTTTCCATTACGCATCATTCGTCTGTGATGAGACTTTTGGAATTGCCTTTTTCTCCTGATCACTTGATCAGAAATAAACTTTGCACTGATAATAAGACAGTGATTCCCGAAACCACTCTCCTCTTCGTAATATATAGCTATCAAGTCAATATAAACCAAACTCTCTGAACAATGGTTCCAGTACTTTGTTCAATCTGTGCCATGAAGGATTAAGAGGCTCCAACCCGGTGCTTGTAAGGTGCACCCAATAAAGTGGCCAGTGAGTCTGTACAGTGCAAAATAAAAAAAAATGGAAATAATTAACATATACACAGTAAAATCAGTTAAATTAACTCTACTCAGGGTGTATTTGGTCACACTCTATATAGAGTTAAACCAACTCTGAAGGAGAGTTATTTAAATAAGTCTATTTGAACTAAACAATCTTTTTTTGTCTGTTTTTACTCTTTCTGGAGTGGACTTGGTCCCTCTCTGAATAGCTAATATTTAGTTTGCATTTGCACATTTGGAAAAACATGATGAAAATAGATTATTAAATTACTCTTTCTCAGAATCGGTTTAACTCTATATAGAGTGGGACCAAATATACTCCGAGTAGAGTTAATTTAACTCTTAGGATTTTACTGTGTAGGAATGTTTCAAACTATTTGCTCTGTTTTAATGGTACTCAACCTGCTTTAAAAATATGTTTAATGACATTTAGTCGGTGAAAGGAACTGAATTTGGTGAAAATAAATGTACAAAGTAAATATAATTTAATAAAAAGCCTTTTTTTACTTATGCAAAATGGTGTAACACTACGCAAACTGTGTCCAGATTATCTGAAACAGAAGAAGTCCATGTAAACATATCCTCTGAGAGCCAGTGAGTATGTGGCATCACTGTCGGCCTCGCCGTGAATTGTGTCACAGACACTCAATAAAGGGCGATTATGCAGTGTGTCGCTGTGCCTCTCTTTGTCTTCCTAACGACTGCCTTTTGACCTTCTCACCCTGCCTGCTGCCTGCCGGCGGGAGGGGTGTAAAGGGGGAGTGCGTGGACCAGCTGCCACCAGTCGAACTGCCCCACTCGCTGGCAGAGGCCTCCACTCGGGCCCCTGCTCCTCCGAACACGCTGGGCCCTCAGGGTGGAGCAAGCTGTTGAGCCACCAGTCTCCCTGCTGTCCCACCTGCCCTACACACACTTTTATAGCAACACACAACGGCTCTCAGCTCTGCCTGAGGCATCACTGTCTCCACCAATGTCTCATCAATCTCTCCTCACTTCCAGGCCGTTCACTTCTTGTTTTTGATCCCTTTTCGGCTTTAGTTCGAGTGCTGTTTTCCTTTACCAGCAATAGAGCTCTTTGTGCTCTGAGCTGTTTCTGTTTGTTTACAGCCTTAACTGTCAGAATGAAGTTCCATTAGGTCCTGACATGAACTTGTAAAGCGCTTTATGGACTCTTCTACTGGTTTGAGGGTATGTATAGGCCTTTGAGTGTACTGGCTTTAGAGTGTGTACATAGATCCAGGTTAAATTGAAGGAAAAAGTATTTACATTTTTACAGTAACATTCAGCTTTTGAATTATCACACTGAGTGTCCGATGCTTGTTTCTCCAAAGTTTTATTATACTTTCATGATTTTCTTGTGTTTGTTCATACACCTTATGCTAAAATAAAACCTCCAGCGCTCCACCTTCTCAATTTAACATCCCGTATGCTTTAAGATAAGACTGGTGGAGTTTGGAGACAAACAAATAAAATCTCTATGGAGTCTCTATGGTAGTTTTTACAAAATAGCTGACTTCCTGAAGATTTTGGAATTGTGATGTACCTTACTTATATTTACGTCTTGGCACCCTACATATGTGTGCTGGATTTTATTAGACTATGACAAACTGTAAGTGCACCATAAGCTGAAACACATTAGGTGGTGCACATTGGAGTCATTTGGCCACACCCACTTTTTGAACCCCATTTAGGCGTGAATTCCAACGTGTGTGAAATTTAATCCCAGTTAAGCCCTCAAAAATGCACTGAAAGCCACAAAACAGTAATGCTCAAAGAAAATTACAGTTGCATTCTACAAACTTTCAATCAACTTATTTTATTTTAGAGTGAAAATAATCCATTTGAATTTAAATAAAAAATGTTATCATAATGTTGTAAGGTCATTATCTGTCAATATCAACACTATTCATAAAGTTCTACTGGTGTCTACTCCCCCTACTGTCAGCTCAGAGTAGGTGTAGTAGGTCCTATCGTTCCTTTACAAAATTGCTAATTGCGTGTTAACAAATTTCAGGAGGAGCCAAGCTGTTTATTAGCCACCCTGCTGCTGTGCCTCACTGACTATGTAGCGCCCCAATAAGCTTAATGTGCAAAAAGTGCAAAAGAAATTGAGAGAACTTACCTTTGCTCCTCCTAAAGATCCAAGTATTGCAACTTCCTGCTAAAAAACTGACTTGGAAATGGAGAATGGGTAAATGTATTTGAAACAAACAGTATTTATGGATTTACATATCAACGCAAAGGTTCTGGGACAATGCACAAGCAATAAATGCTATTTTTCATTGTTTTATGTGGATTTAATCAATATTTTAAATGTTATAGCTTAAATTTGCTCTAAGAATATGGCAAAGAAAATGGAATGACTTAAAAGTCATGTGTTCTGCATGATGTTAACTCCTCTCCATGAGCAAGCCTGATGAATGTATTTTACTTTTAAAGTCAGGAGGTCAAAAATAACTCAAAGCATAATTATCTGGGTTATATTTTACAAAAGCATTAGAGATTAGCAGCATAGAAATAAACAAGCAATGTCCACAAGCCATATAAACCAGAACCAAAGCAACGGACCTGCACAAATGCATTCGCAAGGGGAGGGTTATTTCTGCCCTTTTCTTTCTGACATGTCCATGATGGATGGCTTTCAAACACACACTTTATGAGCTGAGCATTCATCTGGAGTCACAGCATCCACAACCGGATTTATCTGGGACGTGGATGAATCTGTGTGTGTGAGTGTGTGTGAACTGAATATGGGAAAGAAAAAAGTGGTTAGAGACAGAGAAAAATTGAGGGCTCTGCACTGGGGGGTTTTTCGGTGGCTCTGCAATATTTCGTTTTATAATCGCAGACAAACTCTTCATTTAGAATGGTGAAGAATTTAAAGCGAAGAAACATCCTCAATTATGCGGCTGAGATTTTTTGTCTGAATAATTCTACGTCTTACTGGAGAACGTTGAGCCTCTGTCAAAGTTTTGGGATGAGGCTACACTTAGTCTGAGAGTTGACATAAGTTTTCAAGAGGTCTGCCAGGACAGGGGCTTGGAATTTAGTTACTCTTTCTCTCCTTCTCCTCCTGTCTCTCTCTCTCCCTCCTCCTTTCTTTCAGAGCGATTAACGCCCGGAGGATAAGACAATAAATCCTGGCCGTGCTGAATGAATGCCATTCATCATATTCATTTTCCTGTCGATACAATTATGAAAAGCCTCTGGCCTTTCTCTTTTTCTCTGCAACTCAATTCTGCTCAGGGAAAACGCAATTAGTCTGAGAGTAGGAGAAGGCTATCTTCAACTCCCTTTCCTCGATTAATCCCTTTCTCCATTCCTCCGCTTCTTCAACTTTTACTGGTTCCTTCATCCATCTCTCATGGTTTAATGAGAGAAAGGTTCGGGAGTATTCTGGGAAGTGGTCCGGTGGTGTCCGTCCATCTGCTCCTGGTGGTCAGTGGTTGGAAAGCAGACTGACACCTGCTGGTCAGCGCCTCTGTCGACGCTTGAGCACAGACGTATTGATTTCTCATTATAGAGTAAGTGATGCGAAGTGATTTTCAGCCCCACTGCCCTGTGTGTTCAAACAAGATGAAAGCTTGTTCTCACCTCATAAATTAATAAACAAATAAAAAATAAACATTCTGAAAGGTTTATGGCATACTAAATATATTAACATCTATGAGCTAAACACCAAGAGTGTTTTTATGGTGATTATTTTGGGAGTTCTTTTAGTAATTCTTTTTTATAAAAAGTTTTTGTGGCAATGCTTGATATCGAATTCTTTTTTAACAATTTTTTGTTACAATTTTTCACACATAAATTCCTCAACAAACCTGAAATTGTATAAAATAGAATTTTGAGCATTAAATGTTGTCATTTTTACTGCATTTATAGACAGTTTTTATGTTTTATGAAAAAGAAAACACAAGTTTTGAAACAAAATAAAAATGTCATAATTCCTCCTAAAAAGCAAAGATAAAGTAAAAAAAAATGTGACAAAAACTGGCAAACCTCTCCTAAACCTTATACACTGTTTTAAGGATTTTTTGTGCCACTGTCACTTTGAAAAATACAAGCCATATCACAGGTTGGCACTCATTTTGTTTGTAAAATGAAACTTGCACATTTTGTCACATTTGAATTACTATGCAAATTATGTGTCTAACTCTTGTAATTTAAAACAAAAAATATCAAACTAATAACATTTTTGAAACCTACACATTTTATTTTAAATCAAACTTAAACAATAGGTGGGTTGCTTCATTCCTATTTAATTGGTGTGTGCAGAGACTTCTGAGGGTTTATCTTAATTGTGAATTAAGACTTTAAAAATCATGAAACATGGTCTGTTTATGCATATTTTAAGGTAAATTTTATTTTACTGTAGAATTGTTTTATTTTAATTCAACGTCAAAATGTGAATTTGCTTATTCAAATAAATAACTCACATTTTAAACACTTTATTTTCCTGTGTATTCATGTCTGAATGTATTATAGCTATAAATGTCTACATTTCTAATTATGCAGAAAACAGAAAAAATTTCATGTCGCACGTCAACTTTCTCAGTGTTTTTTTTTTTTGTGGAAATTCTTGCATTTTGTAAAATGGCTTGGTATTTGAACCAACTGAACCAGTTGAGTTCTTCACACAGGTTTGGACACAGCTGACAGCTCTATTTGACATGGGAAAATTTTATGTGACACATTAAAATATTTTGACAAAATAAATAGTTTTGATATTTATATTCAAAGTAAGATTTTTTTCATCAGATGTGGGGTGCTAATACCATTAATTCAGAATGACATGACATCCTGTCTGACTTGTGTTTAACTGGACAATGTCCCCAAACACAACTCCAGGCATAGAAGTTGCTATTTGGCCGAATTTGGATGATGGATTGATCCCCCACAGTCACCTGACCTAAACTCATTCTGGAAGGAAATGCACCACAGAGTGAAGGTTAAAGGGACATCATAAGTGTTTCTTGGGATTCCTTCATGACTGTTAGAAAACCAATTCAGCTGGAAGCTTGTAAGTAAAGAGTTAATTAAAGCAAAGGGTGGCGAATTTCAATATTGTATAATATAAAATATGTTTAGCTTTTTTTCTTTATTACATAATTCCATATGTGTTTAATCATAGTTTTGATGTAATCTGAGATAAACTAAAATAAATGAAAAGAATTACGGTAAATGAGAAGTTGTCCAAACACATGTACCCATCTCATTTTTGTCATGGTTGTACTGGAGGAAAGAGATGGGAACTTTGTATTAGAAACTATATACAATGGTATGTTTACAAGGAGCGCACAATAATGCCGTCCCTTAAAGGGAACCATACTGGTCGTGCCAGGAATCCAAGAACCCATAAAGATCTAAAGTGGTGAGCAGCTGGAGAGTAGTGAAAGTGGATGGAGCAATGGAGATAATGGAGTGATTGAACAACCTAAAGGAAACACAGAAAAGACGCATAGATCCAAGAAGGCAAGGAGCTGTCATGGAGAGTCAGTTTGTGTGAACTGTAGATCTGACTATGTTTTTATTCAGTAAAAATATATAATCATTTAAAAATAGCTTGAATAAGTTTAAACAAAAAAATATTATTTTGATTATTACACCACCTGGAATGCTTAATATGTAATTCAGATTAGTATGAAACCAATCTACTATTTTGCGTACAATAAGAAAGAATTTTAGAAAAAAAACAACTGTGACATTAAAAAATGGCCACGCTTGCAGTTATTTTTGTCATTCCTTTTTGGAAGAAGCTCCTATTCAAAAGTATTTTACGATGAATCATGAGCTTGTATACAGTGTATTATAAAGGAGGCCTGTACCTCACTTGATGTATAGAGATTTCTCAAGAAGAAAATACATTCCCATCCATCCGCAATAATTTGTTGCGATGTAATGTTTCTGTTTGAGTTAGAGAGGATGACAGTGTGAACCGTAAAGTGGAATACATGGTGTTCTGTGAATATATCAGGCTATTTTATGAACATGCTAAAATATCATTTACACTCTCTTCACAGTGATGAAGAATAGTCTGGCAGAAATAAAAGGAGGGATTCTCGAATCCCACAATGCTTTTCAAAAAGGTTTTTGGCTATTATTGAGAGCGAGAAATGGACACGAATGTGAGAGTACAGGTGAAACAGAGCAGGAGGGAGAGATAGAGCTACTTTATGAACAGAAGAGAGAGCGCAGGAGAGCAATAAGGTAACCAGCCCTGCGGCCCCATACTGCCAGACTACTTAAAAGTTATTAACACGCATCTTTAAAAGGTAGAACAAAGGAGTGAGTCGGGAAAAAAATGTGCTGTAGATCCACATGGATGGATGGATGGATGGATGAGTTGGTGAACGGACAAGAGCATTGCTTGAGATGAGAGAGATAGAGACAGGCCAGGTGTGGGGCCAGTCGCCCTCTGTGGGTCTCCCCCGTCCACCAGCTAACCCCCCTTCCTGGTGCTAATTGATTCTGGCTGCTCTGAGCTGATTAGTGTGAGGACTCATGGGGTCTGAAGGCTGGTGCCAGCTGTCCCAGAGCAGTGTGCACCCCACCACCCACCTGCAGCTCTGACGCACCCTAGCGGAGCGGCAGCAAACTACCGAGAACGCCAAGGAGGGGCAAGAGTGGACAAGAGATACAACACAATCTTAATGTCGTTTTGATTGCCTGCAGATGCTGGATTCTGAGTAATTAGTTAATAGGTAATTAGTATTTATTGTGTACTTGGCAGATTAAGTGCTTGAAGCTGCGATGTGATGAGCATCTTACCTGCCTATCCTCAAGATAAAGCTGCTCCGCACTCGAATCAGACTTTGGGTAAATTACCAAATTTGTTTGCTTTTTAAATGTGAAGTGATAAATAGGTTTATTGCAATTATGGATTTTGTGAACGTTCCTTAAAGCTACCTGCAGAATGCAGTTGTTATTAGGCTGTTTCTTCCTAAATGCTATTGGTCATTGCTTATTGAGGATGATTAAATGTAATCTAACCTAGAATCTAACTTGATTTAGCTAGTAATTACCGCTGTAAAGCGTTTTAAACCTTTGTAGTAAATCCCACAGCCAATAGCTGGTTATTCAAAGTGACATCTGTGGCCAGCAGAGATAGCTTGGCTGTTTTCATGCATATGCTTTGATTTAAAATTATAAAATATTTGTTTTTTTCCATTTGATGTGAAATAGTTGTTAGGTTTTTTTTTAAATCTGTCACTAAAGGTAATAAAAGGTTTCTTTAGACTGTAAGAGACCAGAGTTTTGCTTGTAATGTGCCCAATAATGTAATATGAGACTGAGGTCTGGAGATGGGCTAGACTAATGTGTTTCTTCCCGCATTTTGTTGCCTTTTCTGTGGGTTTTGTGTTATTGTCATACTGGAATACTTATCCACTCTCCAGTTTCAATGCTTTTGGTCAAGGAATGATTTAATAATACACCAATACTTGTTTTATTGAAACTAAAACTGCCCCACAGCACAATGCTTCCACCACAACAATGTTTCCAAGCATCACAAGTAGAAGAAGATCCTCTGACTACAACATTTGGACAAGCCTTTTTATCTAATTTCTTGAGAAGGTGGACTTTGCAGACATGATACAATCTCAGTCCTGCACAGAACAGTGTTACCACTTGTTTTCTTGGTGACCAGGTCCAGCTGCATTGGGATCATTGGCAAGTGTGTTGTCCCAGGCTTGTTTTTGACTGTTTTTGTGCATAATGTAAACTCCAGGAGATGGAATTTTCCTTGAAGCCACAGACTGAAGAAGACTGAGAGTTGTTTACCCGTTGTGCATAAATTAATCAACATTAGCCACCTTCTAACCAAACCTCTTTGTTTACAAAGTCTACAATCGTGTCTGTAATTTTACCCATATTTTACACATGCAACAAGACAATCCTCTCTTTTAGAGATGTTTCTATTTTTTAAGCAAGTTTAAAAAAACACTGAAACCTTGCTTTTTGATGTGTGCCGAATCATTTTTTTCACCTGTGTATCAGTTTTTACAAATTTTGAAATACACTTATACATTTTGTCCTTTTAAAAAAGGATCATTGAAGTTAAAAAAAAAATAAAAACATTTACGCACCTCATCATGTGTCAGAACTCCAGTAATCACAACACGACTCTCCGTGATGGCTTCCTGCCTTCCTGGATCTCCTGTGTTTTGTGTCCTTTCAACTGTTACTCCATCTAGCCCTGGGGTTCTCTACAGTTTTCTACTACTCCTCACTACTCCTGTACTACATCATCGGCCTTTAGATTCTTGGCTCCTTCCCTCTATGTCTTTAATAGACACTCATTACAACACAGACTAACATTCCATTTATCGTCTGACTTCTGCACTTGTAAACAACTTGTTTATAAACATGTGTATAGTTACCCACTCCTTGCCCCCTCTTCCTCCAGCCACCTTTTTTCCTTGCTATATTCCACAACAAAAATGCTGTAAAAATCTCGGAATAGTTTATAAAAAAGTCAAAAGTGCTGAGACAAAATAAAATTCATAAATCCCCGTAAAAAAAAAAACAAAACAAAGACAAGGTCAAAACAATGTGAAAACTGTATGAAAAAAAAACAGGCGAACCTCTCCTCAACCTTTCAGATTGTTCCAAGCGCTTTTTGAGCCATTGTGCTTTGGTTTTTGTCAGAAATTTGAAAAACATAAGCCATCACAGAGGTCTTGTACTCCCAAGGGGTGTCCCTTCTTTCAGTACTAGATGGCGCCGATTTGCGGCCTGTAAACTGAAACCGAAAGATGATCACGTATTGTCTCAAATTGTATTTTGAAATACCTTGACAAGTATGTGTCATATCTCTTGTAAAGTTCGCTTAAATCCTAAAATATCAATATTTTTTGAAACTTACACGTCATTCTTATTTAATTCAAAACTGGTTGCGTCCAGAGACATTTAAAGGTTAAGTATGTTTGTATTCAAGAATTATTTCTAAACAATGTTGTTCCTTAAAAGAGTATATTTGTTTTGTGAGAATAAACAAAGCATAAAGATCAACGCAAAACTGAATGAGTGTGAATGTTGTTGAATGAGATCTAAAAGAAGTCATATCTACGCCTCTTTTGGGATTCTAACACAGATTCCCATTTTCCAGCTCTTGAAGTGTGGGTGTATACAGATTGAGTATTTGTTAAAGTTAGCCCACTGTGATTAAGAGCTAAAAGTTGTGTGTTTGTCTGAGCTTGCGTGTGCATGTGTGTGTATGTTTGTGTGTTTGGTAATTGGCTGTGTATTAAAGATAGTTGTGATCCTGGCCTCTCTAACACAGCAATAAAGCTCACTTAGAGGGTTTTATTAAAAACAGCCAGCGAGAGGGGGGTGACGGAGGAACGGGTGGAGACGCAACAACAAAAAAATATTGGACTTTTTCCACAATCATTTTTTGTCTTTAAAAAGTCCAAATGACCACTCAAATTGGGTAGTGCATCATTTTCTGTCATGCAGCTGAAAGCGCGGCAGACAGTTCTAATTCATCATTTCGGTGATTTAATAGCTGAGAAATATATTAAAATAATAAAATGTGGGCTGAAATGCCCTGGATTTGCTGTGATAAATAGCCCTCTCTGGCCTGATCGGATTAGTCGCACTAACAGATATATTGCGGTCAGGATTCACGCAGGCACGCACGATTGTTTTCCAATAAAAAGTTGTATATTAAATTCCAACACAGAAAAGGAGGGGAGAGGCCCCTCTATCTACAAAGCCTCCAGAAATAGAGATGGAGGGGAAAACGAGAGAGATGAATGTAGGGAGGGAATAAGGGATTTTAAGTGTTACACTGATACCATCCAGAGATATATTGCCAGAGCCAAACCACCCCAGCCGATAAGTAAGCTACTTAAACTTATTTATCTGGACATTTATAGCAAATTCTCACACATACATAATTCCTCATGCTCAGAGAGTCATATTAGCATGCTCACAAGCTCATAAACTTTCATTTAAACTCTCTCTATCTCTCGTTCCCTCGCTCCCTCCCTCCTTCTGCATCCCCGAGGAAAACATTTGGAGTCTCATTGTCCTCCAACTCATCAGGAAGTGCTTGCTTGTAATTAATTAGCTCATTTGTTTATGCAAATGTCTGCAATTAAGTCATATTGTTTGTTAAAGAGATAATTTTCCAAATAAAAAAAAACGTATCTGAGAGCAAACGATGTTTGTCTAATTAAGCACATTAGTCCAAATTTGTAATTAACAGTGCTTGATTAGGTGGGAAGATATCCTGTTTGTGAGTGACATCAGCAGGGGTTTAAGTCACGAGATGGTTGGTACAAAAAGGGGACTTAAACTTAAAAAACAGGCAAAATGTTAAATGTTATTATTTATGGGTCATAATTCAAGATTTAATTCTGTTTCCTGTACAAGTCGTCAGAAGGTCAGTTCTGTGGATTAAAGGTGTTTAGGGTCAAAGCCGTTGCGCATCAAAGGGTTAAATCTCTTTCATTATTACTCCCCAAGTCGACCTGGGGGGATGCAAGGAGAACTGATTAGAACGGAGAGAGAAGGGATGAGAAAGCTGAGAGATGGAGACAAGGGGCAGGGAAAGAAAGAGATCTCAAAAGAGTCAGATATAAATCATAACAATCATAACCTCAGGGAACGTCATGATAAAGAAGAAAGGGAAAGAGACAGAGAGGATGGAAGAAGAGTGAAGGACGCTACTGTACAGCATATGTGGGGATTATAGTTTTTAAATGTATGATTACTTTTGGATGGTCAGGTTTTCTATCCTATGTTGCAATGCAGAACTGGAGGATTTGAGGGAAAAGATGTAAAAGGAACATGAATAAATAAGGGAGTATGTATAATTTAGTAATCTATAATTTAGATCATTATTCACTGGAAAACTTTACATCTATCTTCATGAGAGTTCATAAGAGAAACTAAGTTCGTAGGGGAATCATTTATGTATGCATGTAAGAAGATGGTTCTTCAGAGGGTATTTATGCATATTAAATGTTCTGTTTAACAGCAAATCATTTTGAAGAATGCTTTAAATCTTAAATGCTATGTGCTTTAGTTTTTTATGTATAAATTTAGATTACTTCATTATACGTTGGCTTCTAAATGCCATCATATTATTATTATTATTATTATTATTATTCGCTTTTTAATTCAGACAAAAAAACAGCTACAGCCACCAAACTTTACCAAGATACTGGTCTGACTCAGATTGCTATGTCTTCAGACTGGCACCACTCGACAAAATCTATGAGAACGCTGAGAAATATTCCATTGACTAAAAATGGGGGCAAACTGTGACTCAAAAAACTGACTACGCTTTTGGGGGCTTCTGTGCAAAAACACTAAGCACTGTGCAAAATTATTTGAACCCTCAGCTCTAGAAGGGATTAAAAACCGAATACATATAGGAAAAGACAACAAAATATCATAGGGAAATGGGTGTTTGTTTATGTTAATCATAGTAACAAATTAAAACCATTTATGACACTGACAGCTCCCTAGCAAAAAAAAATGTTTAACTAAGCAACCAAATCTTCTGAACTCTATCTCAGCTTTGGCAAATGATAAAGACATGAGGGTTGATTTATTTAACTTATAGTGACAATAGGAACACTATTTACCATAGCAACATTTTAGCACATCACTATCTCAGCTAAGGAAAATCATAGAGACTTGCGGGTTGGTTTATATTACTCATATTTGCATAGGAAACGTTGTATGCTACTGACTTTCAAGGCTACCAAGAATTAAACCATGGCAATCATTCCCTTTTGCTTATAAAAATACTTTTAAATGCCACTTTTAAAAGCAAATGGTTTGCATGCAAACCTTAGTCCTCTAGTTTCAGAATTGTTTTTTTAAACAAGGGAATTTAGCCTGTATTACTGTCAAAAGAGTGTTTTCTGTTTATTATTAAAATGCTTTTATAGCTAATTTTCCACTTTGAATAAATAAACACTTTTTACTAAGTGAATCTTGCTCTGCGATATACAAGCAACTTGAAGTTTACTCTTGTCATGTCTAATTTTAAGCTGGTATAAAATAATGGAATTTCCAAAATGACAGAACCTGAATGCTTTGTATGACCCCGAAACACTGGTTAAACATGGGGATGGAATCATTATGCTTTGTGTTTTGAAGGGCAAGGTGGCAATAGCCGTTAGAACATACCTTTCAATTTTGGGTGCACACCTCCTTCCAAAAGCCAATGCATTGACAATGGGACATAGGTAGGTATTTCAGCAGGACAATGGCCCAAAACACACAACTGAGGCAACAAACGACCCAAAGTAAGACGCAAAGTAAGGTCTTGGAGCTGCATATTATTCTATCGCTAAATGTTTAGTAAACACTACATTAGTGGACATATTTATTTGTCTGTTCATGTCTTTTGGGGGGGGGCCTAAGGATCAAATTTCTTTCCCTCAAATTTGACCCTCATGAAAAAACCCGTCTAATTGAACTATTTAAGTTCTCATTGGCTCGTTTCATGTTACTACTGTAAGTGTGCTGATTCAGGGTTGTTTAAAAGCAGGTCCCTATGATGTATTATCACACAAAAACATATAGGTATAGCATTTTAATGTATATATTTTTTTCTGTACACTAATAATATTGAATGGTAGGAAAATAATGGTAAGCAAAACAATCCATTTTAAATAAACAGATTTAAAGGATTTCTTTGAAATGCTAATATCTTTAAACCAATGTCTAGGATTGATTTTCTTATGTAAAACATTGCTAATTTTATTTTTAAATGATACCAATCACGACAGCTCTGTAGTTTTCTCAGGTTAAATGCATGAATCCATTTTCTGGATAATGAATCAAAGTTGTAGATTCCCGGCTGCAGTGTATTCTTCGCATTTGATTACATTTTGATTATTTGGAGATTTCCTGCATGTGCTGTGTTTATTCATTTCACAGAATGTCTGCTGGAAGTAGGTCTAGTGTGTCTTTTTACTATGTTCTCGTATACGAAAGCACTGAAAAAGGATTGGGATACCTGTTTTGGGACAAAAAAGAGCCTCTGAAGTGATTTTCGCCAGACCAGTCTATGTCTCAAACAAGCCACAAATGAACCATATGGAATGGAAAGGGGCCTGAGCAATGCCACAGTTGACTGAGGATGATGGAACAGAATATATTGAAAGCTAAGGGGAAAATGAACCTTAGAAAGACCATAGAGTAAATCTGCAGAAGAACTGAACGAGACGGAAAGAAAGCAATCAAAAACGGAGAATATCTCTCCTCATACGACTATAGAATTTCTGGTGACTATCCCGAGACTTTTACACCCTCTTTCAGTTATGGGTGACCGGAGGGAGGGTGAGAGACAATTGGTTTTTAGTTTTAATTTCTTTGTGTTTAACACAAATACGATGGTTGTATTAATGTTAAGTGGGCTTGTGTAATAAGTTTCTATGACCTGCAGGAATTCCTAATCATTAATTCAAGCAAAAGCCTAATGACCTTCCAATCTGTAGCACTTATGAAGAACATTAGTCTCTTTCTCTCTCTTTCTCTTGTCTTACATCTCCCTCTCTCTTTTACTAAGAAAGGCTAATTAAAATAGCCATTTGCCAGCCTAGCGTCCTAATTGCTATTCCCATCATTGCTGGTCGATTGGGAGGAGATAGTGATAGTAAAAAGGAAAAGAGCGAGGGAACGAAAAGATGAGCGAGAATAAGATTGATAATGAGATAACGAGTCATTAGAAGCATGCATTAGTGAGAACGGCCCAGGCTAATGTCCCCTCAATCAGTTAGAGCTCTCACTCACCCTTGTCTTCTTTATCATTCTCTCCCTGCCTGCGCTTGCAGCAATCTCCTATCCTCTATCTCCTCCTTTATTCATATCAGAGGAAACAAATGCACGATGCAAACAGATAAAGAGAGCCGTTTTGACGCATGTGATCAGTTAGAGCAAATTAAAGTGATTAACGAAATGGCTAAAGTTTGTTTGCACAAAATGGACAGGTTGCCAAGGCAGACTTTTTGGTTGCTAAGGAGGAGTCAGTGACATCATTTAAAGTTCCCTATGCCAATATTAGTGATTGAAACCACTGCCCGTGTCTGATTTCCCGGAAATGGTAGTATACTAAGTTACATAAACCAACCTACATGCCTTCATCAATTTCCAAAGCTGAGATTTGATTGCTGAATTTAGTTGCTAGGGTAAAATTTGGTTGCTAGGCGGCTTTCCGTGTTTTTTTTTGTTTTGTTTTTTTCAAAATAACATCCACAGGAGTTGTATGTTTGAAATTTTGACGAGGTTCTCAGTTTTATAGTTACTGTTTTACAAAGTTTGACCCCATGTTAAGTTAATGGTAAGCCACAGTCAAATTACTGGAGTCTCCCACAGCCACAAAAGATTCACATAGCTGATTTGTGATTTGTATAAATTTCACAAAGTAGTGAATAGTAAATTACTATTTATTTGGGTACCAGACAAATTTATACTTGATCACATTATATTTACACTAGGTACCTGATCATATGTAGGGTTTATAAACAGGTAAATGCATTTATAAGGCTTTATATGCTCTTATGTGCATCAGTTTTAATTCTTTACCATTTAATCAGTGTAATCAAGAACTGTTCATAGAAGCGAATGTGAGAATGAGTGTTAAGTGTGGATTTGTGACGGACCCCTGCAGACCCCTGTGACCCTAACTATGATTATTATAGGAGAGCGTGAGATTTTTTTTATTGTTTCCATGATGCCCTCTGCTGGTGTATATTTGTAAAAGCTGATCTGAAATAGTTTGAGGGTACTGATGAATGCTTAAAGCCTTCTTCCTTGGTAGGAATCTACAGTCGGAGAATTCGAAATGCATGACAGTGCAATCTGTTGTGCCACTTATTAAAATATTGTCATCTGATCAATATTCATAAAGATCAATAATAGCTGTCATTACATAAAGCCAGAGGTCAAAGTATTTTAAAATGTTATAGATTCCAGAAAGGAATCGATAGACAATCATAAAGCTTAATTGTTGCAAGGAATCCTTGGGATTAGGGAGATGTAAAGGAGAGTTAAAACTATATAAAGCAAGAATTATCAAAGAATGATAATGAAATCTCTATTTAAAAATAGTTGAACCTCTAATAAACCTTATACACTGTCCCAAGCACTTTTCAGACTTATTAGTGCCAGAACTTTGAAAAACACAAGTCATATCACAGGCATTGTACTTCCAAGGGACATCCCTTCTTTTGCCACTAGATGGCACTGATGGCACCGATTTGGGGTTGATAAAATAAAACTTAAATACGATGTACATTTTCTCACATTTTAATTACGTTACAAATTATTTTCTATTACTCTTGTAATGTTAAAATATCAAAACTTATAACCTTTTTAAAACCTACACATTATATTTAAAATCAAATTTGAAAATAAGCGTGAAGCCCTCAAAGGGGTAAAATACCTCTTTAATTTTTTCAAAGATAAAAGTAGACCACTACTGATTTTTAATCCTTTTTGGTACGTTTTGTTTTTCTTTCTCTAAATTTTGTAACAGGTGTAATATTTTTTACTTTAACTGCATTTACAGTCTCTTTCAGTTCCTTGTTGCCTTCTTTCAAATCTTTCTTGTTGCAATCTTTCACCTTTGTTGTCCCTCGTTTCCACCTTCGTAAACATACATAGAAACCTCCAAATATGAACAAAAGTGTGAATAGGACCAACAAAGCCACGTCTAGACAGTAGTAGGAGTAGGTCGACATGGTGTAGGCTTGAGCATGCAGATGGGAGGCTCCTTTGTTGCGTAGAACAAACTCAATCCAATAGATTGCTTTGTCAAGAGGATGCAAGGGTTGGTCTCTGTGTAAATCAGAGAGTTTCCGCATGCTCCGTCGATAGGATGGGTTCTCTAAAACATCCTTCAAAGCATCAAAGAAATCCTGTGTGGTACAAGTCGCCGCATCCACCATCCGTGCTGCCCCTCTTGCTTGAAGGCGTACAATGTTATCCAGCTGGTCAAATAACAAAGGAATGCCTAGAACTGGAACTCCATGATAGATTGCCTCATATAGTCCATTGGTGCCACCATGAGCTACAAAAGCACGAGTCTTCGGATGGCCCAGGAGGTCATTCTGTGGTATCCATTGAAGAAGCAGAGTGTTGTTGGCCAACGAGGAAGGTTTGTGACCTGTAAACCTCCAGATTACCTTCTGTGGGATACGACTGAAAGCTGATGCGATGGCCTCCATGACTTCTGTCGGCATTCCTGCGATCAGAGTTCCCAAAGACATTACGACCACTCCATGCTCCCCTGAGTTCTGCATGAATTCCTCCAGGTCAGCAGGAAGAGGGTTGGCAGGACGGCACTGGAAGCCACCAATGTAGAAGAGGTTTGGCATGGAGGGTCGTGGGAACTCAAAGACGAAATCCACCCGCACAAGCCAAAGCTCTGCCGAACGTTGCATGTCCAGGAGGTCAGCTCCTGGTGGGAAATAGTCAGCCAAAAATTTGTTATACATGGGAATCACCAGCCAGCGCTCTTGGAAAAGGTTCAAGCCATAGTGTATGAAGTTTTGACAACGCTCTAATAGGCTCATTCGATCGGTCAGACCTGAACCAGGGACAGGCACATAGGATATCGGAGAAGGTGCAATAGAAAAGTGGCCCTCCCCAAAACTCATCCAGCGAACATTGTAGACCATTGGAAGTTGAAGGTAGTGTGCCATGATGACCCCAGCAGGCATGGCAGGGTCTGTGAGCATTAAGTCATACTTTGCCATCTTTATTTCAGTCATTAACTCTTTGTTTTCCAGCATGGTAGTGAGCATGGCAATGGTTGCAGTGTGAGCTTTTTTCATTATGCCAATGAATTCAGACATCTGAGCCAGTGCTCCTGTCAGAAGACCCTGTCCGCGAGCCTCAAGAATCCTGTGCACTGCTGTCTCAAACAGATCCAGGCCGATGTGTTTCTCTTTAAGCTTCACAGTAATCGAGGTGTAGAAGGGGGAGTTGTCTTTGATGAACCAGCTGCCCTCATCCCGAATCACACTCAGGTTATGTCCACGGGACTCGAGTTTCCGCACCATCACCTGTAGGGGGCAGCAGAGTAAACATGGAATTTCTAGTAACAGTGGATTTGTTGAATGGAGTCACATGGAGAAATCAAAACTTACTCCAAATAAAGAAATATGTTTAATTGTATCTTGATAAAATGTATACGATTCTTGCACTCATGCAAATAATTTGTAAATACTGTAAATTGTTCAAATGTAGATTTATATATTCTATATTAAAAATGTTTTAGTCGTAAAAATCTGAAATTCACCAGTACCTCCATGTTCACCCAATGACTGCCGTCAACAGGGAAAACCAGGATCTTGTATCCATTATAACCAGAATGTAGATGGAGCCATGTCCAAAGGAAGAAAAGATATTTGGACCCAAACATCACTCCTTTTTTCTATTCTATACTCAAAAAACACAGCAGGAAATTCACTGTCTATATATTACAACAATGCGCTTACTTTGAAATACTACGGAATTCACTTTTCACATGATCTATATTTGAAAATTAATTTAAATAAGTTTAAAAAACAAGAGTTTTTTTATGTTAGCTTACCTGTTTTGGGTTAGTACTCAGTGTACATTTGCCACCAAAGAATCAGCTTCCCATGCACAGTTGCTGAAGAATGTGAGATTATCTTCAATGCTGAACATAATTCCTGTTCGGCTAAAAGGATTTGTTGTGAAATATTTCACAGTCCAAGTTCCAGTGTGCAGAATAGAAAGCTGTCTGTGTGAAGGAGTTTGGAAATGTTGGTACTTTCGTTATTAAACCCTTAAATGTCCCTTGCAAAACTGTTTAATTATGGCCAAAAAAACAAAAGCTTTACCATGGAAATTCTGTGTCAGAAAACAGGCTGTTTCCGTGTTTCTCTGATAATTCTGATTGTGAAGTACACATACCATTTTGACTAAATACATAAAAAGTCTGAGTGTTGTCATCCTGTTCATTTTAAACATTCCCTAAATATTATAATGACTGAAAAACAGCATTGAGCCCCAGCCTGAGACACATCAGAGGATTTTAGGTTCGAAATCCAGGGAAAGCAAGAACTGACAATATATTTTCATTGTAATGTATGTCCCTTCGGATAAAAGCTTCTGCCAAATGCATTAATATAAACATTGTGTTTCTTCCATTTCTTCGTAATCTCACCACTAGAGGTCACCTTCTGACAAGCTGTTGGAAATTGTTGGTATGGGAACAAATGTTATGTGCAAATCAGTTTCTACTTGTTTTTCCAATTGTTGGATTTACCTGCCATTGACTTTGCCATGGATTTTTATTTTTATTTACAGTGGGAAACCATTTGAAATCACAGGGAGTCAAAAGCTTATTCCCTTACTAAACATGTGCTTCAGTTGCCTTGGAGTTAACTTCATAATGACTCTTAAATTTAGAGAAAACATTACCTCAATTAATTAAAGTGAAACATAAATCCAAAAGACAGTTTTTGTACCATCATTCAGATGTTTATTTATTTTTGCGTATTATTCAAGTTTAAAAATAGTATGGAAGTAACATAAAGAGTAAACAGAATTTTTTTCAGGGAAAGTAATATGGTTTACAAATAAACTATTTTTAAAAATGTCTTTTTTGTCAATTTTCAAACTCCCAGACAGCTTGTTAGCTCTACATGGAAATAGGAACTTGGAAGGTAAACTCTTGGTTAGTTGGCATGGGAAAAAATCATCACAATTGCATATATACTATAGAATATTAAAGCATCTGGACCACTGGAGGAGGCATCTGGACCACTGGAGGAACCATCATTTCCACTGTCTGCTGGGGCGTTATCACTTGGGTGGTGGTAGATATTGGAGCTGGTTGAACCAGAGGTTGCGTGGTCACTATGGCGATGTTTGGGTTATTTTTGCGTGCTTTGATTTCTCTGTTCATCTGACACCATGAACACAAGACACAGCAGCAAGAAATGAGGATGTCGCCGCAAAGAGTGCCCTGTTGCAACACACACAAACACTTAATTGATTTTTGGGTCTCTTTTGTGAAACATCCAGAGATAACAATGGGTTCCAACCTCATACACTCACGATGTAGCTGTAATTAAATAAGTTCAATGATTTTACAGAAAAAGTTCTGCACCATATTTTGTGGGTGAAAGTGAAAGGAACTTTTAGTGTAAAATGTCAAGAGTTTTTACAATCTTCCCAAGCCTGTTTGGGCACATACTATGGACATAAGTGCTCAACCTACACAGAGGAGTTCTGGTGTTGAAAATTTAGACAAAAAAGTTTAAAAGACATTTATGACTTGAGTTTTTGTCCTGAGTTAATTTTTGGGTGTTGTTTACCAACTCTGCCTTCCTCTCTATCCACTTAATAGTCCCTCATTTACTTTCCTAACAACTAAAGTCCTCCAAAAAAATCCTCTTTACATTTTTTTTTATGATTAAATTGATACAGAGTTCAATTCGAACAATTATCTACACTCATATTGTGTTGACTGAAGAGTTTTTTTTGTTGTTGTTTTTTTAAAAAAAACTAGGATGCTCTGAAAAAACAAATCAATTGAAACATTGTTTTCCAGTCTCATAAAAGCATTCCAATTTATTTTCTCAAAATCATACATTTTTCATAGTTGTCAGTCTGTTTTTTTTTCCCAATTTATGTACTTTGAGCGGAAAACCAAACAAAACAGACTTTCTAAAAAGGTGGAGTAGATGAGTAAAAAAGTGTAACTCACTGCAATATTATATCTATGACGAACAGCCACTCTCATTGACAGAGTCACTGGAGGCACACAAACTGCAAGCCCCAAACTAGCCATGATAGCGGGTCCAAAGATATCGACCAGTGGTAGACATGTGCTCTCACCGAACAGGCCAGTGGTGGAGCAGGCGAAGCACGGACAGCACCAGTAGGCAAAACAGCCTGAGGAACAGAAATAGTTTTCATGAACTTTACAAGATGTATCTTATGGGTAAATATGTTAATACTTACATGAATTAACATCCTGAAAACAGTCACATATTCCAGAATTCCAGTTAGTCTCCTGACTCTTGTTATGACCTTGTTGGACAATTACAGTCGTCATCTTGATGCCAGCTCAAGAATGCTAAAAATAGAGAAGACTGAAAATAACTTTGTCTTCGAGACACTGTGAAGTCGTTTCTTTGAGCATTTATTTGACAACTGAACTGATGAGGCAAAGAAAAGTGTTAACAGTGCTCAGTACTTATTCACTTATGACCCAACTCTGGCTAGACAACCAGTTTTTTGATATTACTAGATCAAGTCCCGAAGTCACAGCAGAGTTAATAAACTGTGTCATGTAACATACAATATCTTGTGTGCACAAAAGATTTCAGCCAGTCTCAGGCCATGTTTGGCCCACATTCAGAAGGCCAGGGCCAGATGAATACTACTGAGGTACTGGGAGAAGTTATAAACAACTTTAGAAGCACCAAGTTAATAAAAATATTGTATTCCTATTTATATCTTGATCCCAAACTTTATTTATCCAGTTTGTGCTAAAATATATAAGCTGGAAATTCCAGGGAACGTAAAAAGTTTTAAATTTGATTTTACTCTAAACAGAATGTAAAAATTGATCAGATGGAATGTACATTTAAGTATCTTTCACCTGGATTTCTGCATGTGCTACATGAAATACTACATGAAAATAAATGTACTTTTGCAGCCAAAGTTTCATAACCAATGCACTCGAGCAGATGAATAATTGAATGGAGAATAAAAAAAGTAAAAAAATTGCAATTTATTAAGATCTCAACTTCAAATTCTCACGGAATAATGCACACAATACATTTAAGAGTTTACATGTGCATTTCAAAAATAAACTCAGTAGTGTTGTATTAGCTAAACGTGTATTTTTTATATGTTTTAATCTAAATCTTAACTTTCAGAAAATCTATGAGTTGCATCTAGGCATAGGTTGGATGCATGTAAGTCAATTATTCACTATTTGCACAAATAATACCATCATTTTCAAATGATTAAAAGATTTTTTAAAGGGATCACTTACTCACGGTACTGCAGCCACTCTCTTTGTGAAAACAACGTAGAAATAAACAGAAGATATGCTGATTTCATTTGAGCAAAGAATCTTCAGTGGGCCAGAGAAATATGTCGATGAACCTGAAAACATCCAATAAAACAAGCAGATGCTAGTGAAGGAGGGGTATATCTATCTCCACATCTTGCGTTTTAAATTCCTAGAGAGTGTGGAAATCAGGTTTTGTTTAAAATAGAATAGTGTGAATACAAACAAGAATAACAACGACTTGCTGTTGTCTGCAAGGCTTTAAGAATGCATTATCTGACCAATACAGTCATATATTTAATGTTGCCTTCTATACTCGTGATGTAGACTTCAATAAAATCTGTGGGGGGGATTTGACTTTTATATTATTTGATATTTAAAATGTATTTAATTGTTAAACAAAAGAAGCATGCAGCAATGAAGATGTTTGTCATGACTATGGTTGTGTTCTTCACTCTTATCTCGTTGCATTTACTCCTCCACAGTGTCTCATTACCACTCCCCATTACTTCCCTACTTTTTTTGTCAGCTCTACGGTTCACACTCCCTGACTCTACATGATTACTTTCTGCCATCCTGGATCTCCTGTGCTCTGTAGCTGTGTTTCTGCTAGGTTTTCTCATCTTTGTTCTTCTGCAACACTCCTGTTGACTTCTCCTGGAACTCCTGTACTTACTATCTACTCACCTTACCATCCGTGAAGACATGCTGCTCCCTCTCGACGGCTTCCTGGTTGGCCAATGATGATTGTTGTTCCTTTAAAGTAATGTTATTTTTTTTTTTACCTCATTGCATATCTATTTGTTCTTTCATTCACCGCGACACCCCTAAAGAAACATATAACTTTTGTTTTGGGAGGAAACTGTTATGAAAAACTAAAATGGTAACATAATGAACTTGAAGGAATGCATTTTGATTTTATTTTTTGATTACTAGATATACAGGCTTAACCCATGTTGTTTTAATGTTTTCTGCACACATCCGTACTTGACTTAGATTACAGCTGGAAAAGGTGAAATACCAGATAAGTAAAGGCACATCTCAAAAGCATGAAAAGTTTTACAGAAGACTTTTTATCCACACTTAAATCCAACACATCCAAGCTCTTCAGAATTAAAATACAAATTGCAATACACTTTATATGACAGATACAATACTGTGTTTAATATGATCTCAATTAAAGAATTAATCATATGAATCAATGGAAAGCTTTTCTGAATATCAGAACATCACTTTATAATTATATCACATAGTTTTTACACTGTGAACACTTTCATAAACACTTTATTACATCTGTATATGTCTGGAGCCAACAAGAGCAATCTGTAGATCTCGTTCCTTCATCTCTCGTGACATCTGACACCAAACACAGGGTCTGCAGAAGGTGGTCATCACACAGTCATCGCACATGCTGCCCTGTGGATCAACACCAGGAAATTCAAAAAGCTTGAACTGATATTTTTCATATATGTGTATTGTTTTATGTATTTGTACTTTCTTAAAAATGAATACAGGATAACAAAAACATGCACAAACTATTGTAAAAAAACATGTTTGACTGTAAATGACTGTAAATTATGTCTATGATGAGGAAACAACCATAACACATGGTAGAAAGCTAAACAAAAACTCAATTTGAAATAATTTCATGTATTTGTGCCTTCTCAAAAATTACTACAGGATTACAAAAACATACTATTGTAAACTATTGTAAAAAAAACATGTTTTACTGTGAATGACTGTAAAAGCTCAATTTGATATGATATGGCCACTTTAAAATGTTCATTTAAATACGAAAACACATTTCAAAAACTACATTGTCAATGAGAAAAACTACATTGCATTGTCTTCTTTAATCATTGATTTAATTCAGATAATAAAGTAAGAAGTTAATTTTAAAATTAATTTAAGAAGTTAATTAATAAAAATTGCATGACAGACTCCTATACTCATGAATTATCACAAATTTCTTACCAAATTAAATAATCGGTTGAGCTACACGAGTTACAATTAGTTTGTTTAAGAACAACAAAATCTTCACATCTGTCCCCTTCATTGTTACTGACTAAAGTAAAATAATTCCTGCTTTTGCTGCTTTTTCTCTGTCACTACTGAGGCCATGGCTCACTTTATGATAATCGTGTTAAAGCATCAATTTGTAAACCACTGATTTAAAATTATTATCGATGTTTTTGGGAGTCATTTTGAACAAATTTGAAGCATACCTAGAGTCTGCCCATCTCTACTGTACTTCAGTCACATGCACAAAACATTTTGGAAGGTTGATGTTTGCTTTAACAGCTTTTTAATTTATACCTTTACATCAAATTTTCTATTATTATTATTTTCTAATCAAAATGTAATCGAAACCAAAGTGCCATACTGTAAACTGTAGTCTTATAATTGCTCAAAACTCCATTAGAAATGTTAAAATCTCACCTGAATGCCATAGCGTTGACGCATCGAACTCCTTATGGACATGGTGATGGGGGGAATGACTCCCCCACACATATCTAGCAGTGGGAAACAGAGAGGCTCGCCATAATTCCTGGATTGTATGCATGCAAAACACCAGTAACACCAGCAAGCAAAGCAACCTGCACATAGGGAAAGGAACATAAAGTATGCCTGCTATAAAACAGTGACCCAAAGTCTCTAAAGATTTGTACATTACATTCAGACACATCATCGGTGCAGTCACAGACGCCTGAGCCCCACTTATCCGAAAATGCTGAATCCATTCCAGGCTTGGGTTGAGTGATCACCAATACATTCGACATCCTGGCAGCTGAAGATGCAAAACAGCAGAGGACCAAGATTTGAGTTCACTGTGTCATAATATTATCATACCTAAGCAGGCTGTGCATGATTGGTATCTGATTGTGAGGCTTCACAGGAAATCCAGGTTGCTGCGATAGGTTCTTTAATGTTGTGAACTATAATGTTCACGTTATAGTTTTTGTAGGTCCTAGTGCTCCAATCCAGTGCTTTGGACTGTGAAGCTACCTCTACTCAGATGGAGACCTTCTTTAAATGGAGAAAGACATTATTTTTAATTCCAAAATTCAGTTTGAAAGTTGGGGTTAGTGTTTTGGTAAGGGTTGGAATTCTGGTTTGGGCTTGGGTTAGGGTTAGCGTGAGTGTTTTGGTTGGGGTTATGGTTCTAGTTAGGGTTGGGGGAGGTATATTGTTTAGTTGCAGTTGGGGTAAGATTTTGGGTTTTGGATCAGGGTAAAAACAGGGCAAGGGGTGGAAAAAAGGCACAATTGGAGTTGGGATTGGGGTCAGATTGGGATAGTTTCTTAGGTCCCCCAGCTGGGTAAGGGGACACAGCATGTCTTTCCTCCCTACTTGAAGACCAGTGTTCACTCAGACTCCCAGTCAACTGTATGTGGGTGTGTAGTAATTGTGTGTGTGTGCGCGTGTGTGTATATGTGTATGTTATGATACGTGGATTAGGGTTTGTGTTCGGGTGAGGAATTCAATGCATGGGAAAACTGAAAAATTAATTCACTGTAAAAATTTTACTAAAACAACATTTCAGATCTTGTGAACTGTAATTAAATATTTAAAAGTAATAGTTTAAAAGATTCAATGTGTTATATGTTACATAGATTGCCGTTATACAGTTGATATATATTGTATATCTGTTGAAAGGCAATCTAGATGTTTTGTGGTTCTTAAATAAAGTAAAATATCATAATCAGAAAGATCAGCTCATTCTTTGATGCTTTTTCTTTAAAATATGTGCATGTATTGTTCTTTGTCTCATATAGAACATTTAATACATTGAATGGGCTGTATGTTTGTTTAACGAAACAGAAAATATAGCAATATTTAAATCTCATTTGATCAAAGATTCACTTCCTTTGTGTTACTTTAATAGTACAATTATCTTCCTACCTCTTTATAAAATATAAGCTTACCTCTTTGTCCGCAGATCCAGGTTAACAGGAAGGATCCACGGTTTCTAAATGTATCATTACAATCTTGTCTTTATACACTGAGATGAACGTAACAAAATATCCGTCTTAAGATAAACTTCCTAAACCAGTTTTACGAGTTCCTGACACCATCTTTCATTACTCAGAGAGAGCACAGAAACTGGGCGGAGAAGATCTTTGTAGAACTAAAATCCAGTTTGAGCTTTTGAATCTGATGCTGGATGCTTTGATGTCTTATACTGAAATACTGAAACAATATTTTGAGACATTACCTTCAACATTTTTTAAAGAGCCAAGCTGTGCTCCAGGAAACAGAACACTTCCACAGAAGCCTGATTGGGTGTTAGGGCTTCCGGTGGTCCTGTCAGGATAGGAAACCATTAACAGTTCCTATAAGTGCATATTCCTCATGAAAAATAGAATATATACCGGTAACTGGAGAGATCCAATAAACACTAACACTTTGGACAAACTACGGATGTTTTCAGGTGAAAGGGTTGCTCTGAATCGAAAAATCTGAAGCATTTCTTGAAGCATTAGCCAATGTCAACAATTACATCTTTTCCTTGCCCATCCTGTTTTTGTTTTCCAAAAACTTCTGGTTTCGTTTTAAGACCTGTTTCTAGTCATATAACACATCTTTAATTTCAAACAACATTTTAATTAAAATAATTTATTTTGGATATTTCAGTCTTTGAGTGGAAATTTTGGGGTAAAAAAACTGTAAGTTGTCTTATAATTGTATGCATTTTATTCTACCTGTTTATCACAAAGACTCTAAAACGATTTCTTTATCAAACTTTTCATTTTCATTATGCAATTCAGCATCTAATGTTTGTTGTGTGGGATTTACTGCACGAAAATAAATGTTTTTCACACCAGATTCACTCACTTCATTATAAACCATGCACCGCTTACTGCTGCACAGTCACGTTTGAGCGGGAGCAGGCCATGCCCAAACTGTTCCCACACTGTTGGCAGCATGGAATTGTGCTATTTTGGAATTGTGCTATATCAACTATTTTGATATGGAGAAAACAACCTGACAACACAATCCCCCCATCAACCAAACAGCTCCAGTAACATTCAAAGTGAACTCCAATTGCTTCCAGTTTTCGATAATTAGAATGAATACTGCAGCATCTCAAAACAACACTCATGAAAGTCTAGTATATTACAAATTTTTTTCACTGAATTTTTATCCGCTGTTTGTCCATTATTTTTATCTGATTCTTTTTTTTCTTGATCCCTTTAAAAAAAACATTTTCTTTTTACATTTCCTTCTGGTGGTGTGCCTCATGATTCATTCAATGAAAAACAATTTGCCCTGGTGCAAAAAAGATGGTTTAGAGGCAAAGTGGCATTCACTGAGCTCTTTGAGGATGGCCAATTCTTTAACAAATGCAGTCTGCATGTCTAGGTGCTATAATGTTAGTGATTCTGTTCAATTATTCGAATGAGTAATTGAATATTTGTGACAATATAATGTATTAATTCTATTTATTACACATTACAGATCCATACATATTGTGGAGTTATTCCCTGCAAAACATTATGTAAAAAATGGCACAACTACAGCTTCTCAAATTAATATTTATAAATCTGGAATACCAGAATTAGTCAGTAAATTGAATATTTTGAATTTTGTAATGAGAAAAAAAACACGGAACATTCTCCAATAGGTTTTAATCATGTTAAAACAGCAATCACTACGGAGTAATGTTTTTATTGCAGTGTTATGAGTTTTTTTTTAAACAAATTGTCTAAAAAAAGTCTCATAAAGTCACTTTGTTTAATAATAAGTAACATTATCAATGTATTAATTCCATGTTGTACATAAAACTGTTGTGCAAGGCTCGTGTGATGCTCATAGGGGAGCTTCGTGCATCCGGTCCACTGCATCCTTTGACACACGAAGGGCGCGAGGATGTTTAGATGATGCTGCAGCTCCAGAGCCGCTGAATTCTGCAGCGTTCCACAAACAAACGAAGAGGAATGAAACTCGAGTTCACGAGCAGAGAGCTGCTAACATCAGCAACTGTTACCCAGCTCCCGGTAAACAACACTTTTATCCTCTTTTCCATCTGTCCGGTCGCCCTTCCCACATCTGGATGTTGTATTGCTGCGGCGGCAGAGATAAGCGGGAGCCGGAGAACGCGGGTGCGGAAGAGGCGCTTATGAGCACCGGGGACACGGTCACGGTCACTGCTAGAAACCAGGAGGAAATCTCAACTGTTGGTGGGATGTTTGACATAGCGGACATACCCGAGCTCTTGCCACCGCAACTTGAACCGGAAACCCGTGACTCGGTGAACGAGATGCAGGGTTTGCAAGCGGAGGTCAACTGCATGAGCCCCGAGTCTCCTCAGCGGAGGCTGGGACAAAGGGCCCCCAAACTCGGGCATATCGGACGGTCAAAAAGAGGTGAGTAGGCCCGAGTGTTTGTTTTCAAAAAGAAATAAGTGTTTTGTAAGGCACGTCAAAACCAAGAGATTCAAAAATGCCTGTTAATAAATTATTATTAAGTGTGTTCCTTTTGCAAGATAACAACTTTTGTTGGCTGTACTTCTCAAAAAGTCTCAAGTGTTTCCCTGAGGAACAATGCCTTATTCCTCCTGAGCAGATCTCTCAAACTTATCCAGATACTGGCCAATTATTCCTCGCTGGAGAAACATCATGCACCTGTAATAAGATGAAGCATGCGCAGATAGGCACCTCACAGTTAGGCCCTATCATTTATGGAGTAAATAATAACTTTGAGTTAGGGTTATAGCTATAGTTTTGGGTTATCGTTATCATGCTAAAAGACAAAATATGGACCCGAACCAAGTTTTTCTGCAAACTCAAGTCCTTCCCTCCAACCATGATTAGATGACCAGTACCAAATGCACTATAACACTCCCACAGCATTATACTCCCACCTCTATGTTTCACTGTGACAACAATATTCTTGGGGTTCAAAACAAAGGCAATGTCTCTTTGGTCATAAAGGTCTATTTTATACCATTTCACACTTTTCTGTTAAACATTAGGGAATTAAATATATTTTTTTATGTATTTTCACCTCAACTATAACTAATGTTAAATACACATTATGCGGTTTACATAAAGAATAGCATGTACCGGTAGTTCTAAATCCATTCACTCAAAATGTTTTTTTTGTCTGAGGCAAATTTCTCCCCTGGACTAACAGGTTTTGAGAGGTTAAAAAAGTCTTGAAAGCAGCTATTTCTGCTCATTCCAGGAAAAAGCAAAATTGTTCCTGCAATGCCACATTCCAGTCCTGCTTGAGTAGAAACAGAAGATACAAATAAAGCTATCTAAGAGTTTTAAGCGTGATCAGAAGTGTTTAAAGAAGGTTGGACGCCAAAGTGTGGATAGCTTTTAAAGCAGAGATCCTGAGCCCTGCACTGTGGGGACCTAACTGGTTTGTGACTTTGGAGTCTTAATAGTCTTTCTCAACCTCATGAACAAATACAGCTTGTGTAAATGACCTCTTAAATATGCTACTGTAATGTCATATTCCACATTTTATTCAAGGTGTGATCTTTATTTTTAATAGTTGTTATAGAGGATGAAGATCTGGATGACATCATGAACAACAACAACAGGCTACTTCAGGTCCCTCTCAGCAGCGAACCATCCTGAACTTCTATGATGCATCGGTTATTTGTGAAACACACTTTTTGTCTGGGGACCCTGGACACTTTTAACTGGAAAAGACACTTCTCTCCCAATGCCAGATTCACACGAGATGTGCATGTGTTTCAGCTGTAGTTTACTAGTAGCATGGCTGTCACTGTCACCCAAGAGGCTGCACCGGTGAACTGTTGCATAGCTTCGTAGATCAGAACTCCTGGGACACTTGTGGGGCAGAAATAAGCAAATGTTGATCAATTAGCATATTCCTGACCAAAAGTGATGACCAAGCACTGTTCTCTGTCTGGAAATGCATTGTCGTCTTCCCTTTTTAGAATTAAAAATGATATTGAATTAATGTGACTTTTAACTTTAGTCCCATGTTTTATGAATTTCATTCAATTGGTTTAGTTTGTTTATATTGCATGTATAGAGGATGCTATTAACCAAAATGAGGGGAATTGCTCATAAAATAAGTTTCAGCTCCTATGAGAATCCTCAATTTTTTTTGTTTAATGCATTTAAAGTGCTACCACAAAATTAATTTTTATCTGTTTTTAACAACTTTTTGAATGGTGATGCTTTAGACATACTGCAGGTAATTTTGTCATCACTTTAACAATTTCTTTGCTTTCCAGAATGTTGATTTTCTCAAGAATGGCTGAAGTATACAGTATATCACCTACATGGAACAAGCAATAAGAACCTGAGTGAACCAATGGAATGTCTGCAATGTATGCTGTGATTATTGGACAAATGTTACAAATGTTTAATAAATGACAAAAACGTGAAACAGAAGGCTAACGTTTGTGCACAAACTTTGATGTTGGCAAGTAAAAGTAAATCCCCATGCCCATATGAGTATTATGAACCTATCAATAACCAAAGAGATAATGATATGCTAAAATCGTTGCTATGGAGGGGTCAGTAACATAATATAATGTTCCCTTTGTACTATAAGTTATATAAACCAAACTGAAGCTGAGATAGGGTTCAGTAAATTTGGTTGCTAGGGTAAACCGTTTCGTTTCTAGGGAGCCATCAGTGACCCCCATTTCTCTATGTTTAGCTAGATGTTTAGCTGTTTAATCCTGAAGACATTTTCGTTGCTGTTTCCCATTTATTTTCAATTGCCATTAAAAGTAAACGGTACATAATTAACTCCTTCTAGAGCCTGGGGTTTAAATACTTTTGCACAGTGATTGATTATGGTATTGCACATACTGTAACCTCCACAAGTGTGGTCTGTTTGGAAATATGGTCTTTCGATGGGAAATTTTGCAGCATTTTCTGTGATTTATCTGAATTCCTTTAGTGGTACCAGTCTAAACCGAGTTTTGTGAATGTTGGCAAAGTTGGGTTGTAGACTACGAGGAGATTTTTATTTATTTATTTATTTATTTTTTTTTTTTGACGAATACCAATCGATGTTGGCTTTGACAAGCTTTATCCGTGAAATAAACAGTTCAATCTTGGTCCACTAGATGTCAGCAAAACCTAAACCACGCTGTTTTCCGCCTTTCTACAACATAGTTTAAATTGTTTTGTTTAAATTAGTAAACCGGAAGAAAACAAGACACGGGACGCTTTAATACGTTAATGTAAATATTATTTTCTGTCTTCAACATGTAAAGTATAACAAAAATCGATATTTGATACTAGCCGTCTTAACATTTAGCTAATAGAAATTTCTCATAGCTACGCTTTCTACAAAAAACATAGTGAATTCTGGTTTAACAACAACGTTTTAAAATGATACGTAAACGTGTTTAACTGTGATAGATAAGGTCAATGTTTCAAACATAGAGCCTGAAACGTGTTTGTTAACAAAGTATCAGTTAGCCAAAGGCCTACAAGCTTGAAGGCTAATTAGACTAGCAAACGGTAAGGCTAAAAACAATCAATAAATAAAGCTGACTTCTTAACGTATATCTTTCATATACGTTGCGGTAGTAAAGCTACTTCAAGAGATTTAATATATAGCATAAGGCTGCCATTGTCACGAAAGAATTTTATAATATTTAAAAACAAACTAAGATTTCTGTTGCGTCTAAGGGCCCAAAGTCCCAACTTAATACCAATGCTTTTAGCATGGGGCTGTCCAAAATGGAAAACTTTTACAATGACATGTAAGAATTCAAAGTATATGGAAAGCATTGTTCGAAAAGTACCCTAGTACTAAAGTAGCACCCAGGTGTTCCTTAATTGTCTACTGCTTTACATATACTCCAGGCATGCTACGACTTGCTCTTTCATATCATGATTTACAGTAGTTCATTTAGAGTAGATGTGAAGGTTTTTTTTCATAGATGTGCGTTATCAGTGGATGTTTGTAGTGATTTTTATTCAAATACATATAATCTGCCCTCTTATATCCACCATTTTTATTATGTGACAGTTGGCAGATTTCCCACACAGCATCATGGGATTGAGATTGTATGCCCCTTCAGATTCTCGTCAGAATTACCAAGTCTTCCAGGTACTTCTTGCCGACTGCTCTTCATATTCTTTAATAACAAACATACCTCTCTGCTTGCTCTCTGATCATATGGAAGTGTGCCGTCTAGCAATTAGCCCGTTCCATTCATTTTTTTAGAGAGTTTTCCAGACATGTTTAGTTTCAGATCCCATTGGACTACTTTATTTGACATTTTTATTGTCGTTCTATTTTTACCTACCACACAACTATTTAGTTCACTTATTTGTTATGTTTTCTAATTACTAGTAATGGTCAAACCTCTTCATTACATGGCAATAACACAATTCTGATTTTTAAAAGTACAAGACATTGAAAATACAGTGAAAATTCAATTACATTTTTAATCAAGTGTTGAACTTATGTTTCAGTAAAAATTTAAACTGCAATTTAAAAGCAAATTGGAAGCGTAGAATTTAAAAGGTAGTTGCAATAAATACTGTAGATGTACATATAAATTATAAAATATCTATATTCAAGGAACTTAAAAAAAATATTGTAATGAAAATGTATTTTATAAGAGACCCTGTGCTTGTTCATGCACATAAAGAGATTATTTCTTGCAAATTCATCAATTTGATGTATCTTGGCTTTTAGTAGAATACTGCCAAGTTTATCTTAGTTACATAACTTGCGTCTATTGAATTTGCCCGCTGATCAATTTCCCTCCAACCCATATTTTATTAAATTCAACTTTTGCAGCAACAGCATGAACATTGGAGACATCAGTATCTGAAGACAAAGGTCCCTGTGAAGGTATGCTTTATATACATTTATGAGACACAGAACTGACAAAATAAGATTTTTTTTTTAATTTATTTACATAAAACATTTTCAATTCACAAAGATGAACAGCCAAAAAACATTTTTAAAAGTTAAATATTTGCAGCAGTTCACAAAATGCTCATCCAAACCCACTTCAACAGGTCCAAGACCTAGACAAATTTAAAAAAAGGTCATGCAGGTTTGACCTCTGCCTTGTCATGTGACCTAAAAGTGTGAGTAATAAAAAAAAAATAAAATCTTGACAATACCTTTCAAAATATGAAAAAAAAAAAAAAAACTACTGTTACCTGGGACTGTTTTAAATGATTTCTGTTTGATGAAGTGATCAAAAAAATCACATTTACAGCTTTTAAAAAAACTAGTTTCAGTCAAGCTTCATGTGTGAGAGACTCTTAATGTGATGACTTCCTTTTGAGAACAAAGGCACCAAGCAGATTCCCTCAGTGATATTGATTTGAATAAACCAAGCATCAAAAGAGACAATCAGATGGAATGAGCCCAAGACTAAAAGCAGAACCAGAAATGTGAATGTTGTCTCTAGCTAAAAAGTACAATAGTACTAGTCATCACTCCTGAGTATTAATTCCAATTTGTTGTTCATTAAAAATGGAGCTCTTACAGAACAATAAAGATGCTGGGGAAGAACTTTTAAACTTGCATCAGTAACAGGATCTATATTCAGGAAAACGCTAATTTAATAAAATAAGTAACCTTTTAATTGAGAGTCTGCCATCACCCATGAACACAGTTCTGAGTTGTTGATAAAATAAAAATCATCTCAGAGATCAGCTGACTAAGGAAACATCTAGCCCTTGTTTGTGAGGGTCTTCTCCAGTTTGTGAAGAGTTGTTGTGGATCAAACGTATTCCTTGCTGCTGCTGGGTGGTCTGGAGGATTTGGGGTACCTGGTAGTTGATTTATTAGCTTTTGGGCAAGAGGATGCCAACATACCTCCACCCATCAAGTCAAGAAAGGCACCAGCCCAAGCGATAAAAATGGCTGCACCGAATTCATACCTGTAAAACAAAAAAAAAGTTACCGTTGGTTAAAAGAAACTTCAGGGTTAACTCCTACTGATGTTGAAGTCATATCGGCCAATCAGAAGCTTTATCTTTGTACACAAAGAAGACACTGAACAGTAACAAAACCCCAATTTTGCTGTCCACACAACAACGCTTTGCTCCGGGCATTCAAAATGTCACACCTTGGCCATAATTTTCAAAATGCGCAATTACATGTGAAGGAACTACCCAGAAAAATCTTCATTTTCAAATTAACCAGGAGTAATTGTTGTATAAGATACTTAAAATGCGAATATTTCAACTTACTTAGTATTGACGGGTGTGAAAGGGTTGTAGAAATCCCGAACGATTTGGTTTGTAAACCAGCCACAGGCAACCATGCTGCAGAGGGCTGAAAAAGTGGGAGACGTCATTTTTAGAAAATCAAGACGTATTCACAGAAAATGTGTGTCTACAAAAACGTAATGGTGAAAGATCTGTAATCTGTAGTTGTTTCAATTGAAACCACATTGCTAAGATTATAGCCATTCCTAGCTCTTGAACTGAAGAATCACCTAGAAAACTTACCCCCAACTAGGATGATAATTCCCCCGGTCATGGCAATGCGAGACTTTTTCACTTTGTCATCCCCACCACAGTTGGTGCATTTCATGCCCATGCTTGCGACACCCAGACCAAATACAGTGAGTAGGATTGCCACAACCATCAAGGCACGAGTTGCCTGTAGAGAGCCTGAAAGCATAATGATTCAAGAGTAAGGCAAAAGTATTTTAGGAAGAATAGAACGGAAATACTAAGAACAAATAGTTTTAATATTTTCATATTAGCGCAGTCAGTATCCGTTTAGGAGAAATAAAACTGCTTCCATAAAGCAAGTATACAATGTTGGTCGGCTTTTTTTGTTTCAATAACACACAGCCCTTCCCCCACTACACCTGCACTCAGGTTCATAGACCGGTTTCAGCCGGAAGGTTCCTTTGAGAGAACAGGGAAGATTGTACACACATGCGGGCAGCGATTTGCTCTTTAGAGAAAGAACAGGTTTAACCAGTTTTGAAACGTTGGGGTCTACCTACATTTCCTCTCCGTGGCTTGTTACAAAATGGAAAATCTAAAATTCCATGACTTCTTATAGTGGGAATTAAATCTTTGATTTTCCAAATCTGCCACGTTGTTTTTATTCAGTGGGTCGTGGTCTGTAGCTATTGAAACAGCGAGATAATGACTTTTCAGTGTACTTTATAAAAATAGTAAACAAACTCACTGATAAGAGTCTCTTTTACACAAGCTATATCTAAAAGATTAACTTATAATTGTTTGAATTGCTTTAGTGGCTATAAACTTAGCTATAAAAAAAGAACTAAGTCAAAATACTTCTGTCAATCAATATTGTCTATTAAGAACCAAAAGGAGTTGCCAAATTTTGGCCTAAAGACAAAAATGTCTGATAGTTGTAAATTGTACATTTTGTAGCTAATCACAAAGGAGTCCTCCACAGCTAGAGTCCTGTTGGCAAAATATTGGTCATTCAAAGAAAAAGATTGACACAGGAGAGCTGACTTCCCTCGAGGGGTGGAAGGGAGGCAGTCACACCCGTATAATCATTACTTTGAGTAAAAGCTTAAGCCAACTGTGTCAACAAACACCATACTACCATTGTCTCTGTGAAAGTTCACCCTAAAGTTAAATCGACTTATACTTGTTTTATAATCACTCATAATCTAGTATTTTGGCTACTCCGGCTTCAAAATGTTTACATTTCTGAAATACTGATCGCATTAAGATCACCTTTGGCTTTTTTTATGAACCCCAGTTACATTTAGGTCTTGTAGGACCACTAAAATCCTACAAGAAACACATATGCCTACATAACCAAAGTATTTTGTTTTTACATTTATACATTTAGAAAAATCCCAAACTACCCAATATAAACAATATAGCGTGCCAAAAAAAACAAACACGAAGAAGTAAAATGGACGCCAGGAGGAGACGCAGGTAGCTCTTTTCTGTTGAAACATGAGATTGGGCGCGAAGTTGATAGGGTGTGGTTTTTGAGTATTGAAGTATTGTGGTGTGTGAATTCTTATGTAACGAACAGTAATTGCTTCAAATATTTACGATATTTATTTTTTTTAATTGAAAACACATCCTCAAAAGAAAAAATGTGGACTCTTACTTTGCTTCGTTAAATGGCACGAACATACCCGCAACATTAGCGCATAAAAATGTGCGCATGCGCACTCTCAGGTACAGAGTTTACGCGACCAGTTTTTGTGTCATAAACAATATTTTTTTCCACTTTTCTCCAGTTCCTCGAAATATGCTTTGGAAAGTACATTGCGTCTTTATCACAAACTCCAGACATACTGTTAGAACTTACTGTCGAGTTGTAGGATGGAGTCGTACACCTTGCACTGCATTTGTCCTGTACTCTGGAACGCGCACGACATCCACAGGCCTTGATACATAGCAATGGCAGTGATTATATTATCTCCAACGTAGGCGGACATCTTCCAATGAGGCAGGATTGTGCCAACAATAAGCCCGATCATCCCCAGTAGCGCCAGAGTAAACCCCAGGAGCTGCAGTCCTTTATTTGCCATCTTCTCGGTTTTTAAGGTATAAAAACAAAAATTACCAGCTTAATCCCAAGCTTTCCTGGATTTCAGAAGTCCTCCGATTGTGAATCGCGTGACAAAATGACCAGAGAAATCGTTATCAAATCCTTTGTGTGGGATTGTGTTGCCAAAAGAGGATCTCACACCTGTAGAGCTCGGCCGCACCTTGTCAGTGGACTGAGCCGCTGATTTGAGCTTTTAGAGTGTCGTGTGTTTTGTGGGCGGAGACAGTTTGAGTTTCGTCTTCGGTTTGGCTTCACTCACCTGAGTTTTTGTTTGCTGGCGTGGGGGGTTTCGTGATGACGCGTTGGCAGGATCAATGACGTCACTTATTTTCAAAAACTGGACTGTTTGTCTTTTTTCTATTCTACATATAATAAAATGATTCATTGAGAACATTTTTATTATGGTATAATGTACATGAGGTAAATAACACACATTTTTACATGTAAATTTTAGGAAAAGACAATGAATCATTATATAATGGAAATGTTTTAATTTGTGATGAGGGTGATGACTATTCACTACAGAAAGTAAAAGAAGAAACTCATGTAACAACCACTCCATTTACTTCACCTACATGATGTAATGTGGGAATTAATGACACCGACACAGGGTGAAATCCTTCAAATCCTACATTTATATTTATGTTGGCACACCTTCATCTAGGCTATAAAGGTTGTCTGGGGAGGTTACTTCTCATAAATACACACTTCACGAGAAGCGCCAATTCTAATTGTCCTTAGAAGTGAATGCTGGAGTAAATTGTGAGTGAATGAGACACTGTGATGGATTGCTGAACTGGGTGAACCCTGCTTTATTTTTCAGCTGGAGATGGGCACCACCAGTGGTACCCTATGATTCTAAAAAGATAAATAGATGATATTTAAATTCAAAGATTGTGTATAGAGAACACGCTTATTTATGCTGTAGAATGCGTATAGTAGTCAGTGTAGTCAAGCTCATTTTGGATGGAAGGCAGGGCACACCCATAGACAAGTGACCACTCCTCAGCATGCTTTTGAAGTGCCTGGAGGAAACCCACATCAGAATGCTTTGAACATGCTGTCAGAACTTGACAATATTTCACTGACAGGATCTAACAAATATCTTCTTGGCATAGAGAAAGCAGCGCTGCTCTATTTTATTTATTTTTTCACATTTTAAAAGCATTTTTTACGTTTGACATTTCATCATGTTATGATGAATAGAGGTATAGCAGTGACTTTTCCACAATATATAGGCCACATGGTAAACTAGCGGTAAAATAGATTTGTTCAATTGGTTGCAAACCTTAAATTATTCTGATGATTACTCAGTTCAAGTAAAAAGAACTTGACTCGATTGTGATCCCAATGACAGATGTAGAACAATTGGCATAAAATATGATTTACCCAGTACATGCTCCAGATTTCAACACCAGGAAAGTACACAAAACAAAGTTTAAAGACGTACATCTAACATTTAATTTTAAATATTGTAAAACAGTAAATCAACCACCATTGAAATGGCTAGTGGGTACATTTTTTGAGTGAAACGCTGTTCGTCTTGTTTGTACATTTAGCGTATAGCGTGATCTAGTCAAACATTTGACATGAAATGGTGACTTCAAATCCAACTTTCCACTTCTGGATTCCAGTTATGTCTTTGAATAGTAGCATTTGCTTCTCCTTTCTTAGGATATCGGCTGTCTGTAGAATGATGTTCCTGAATCTTTGAAAATCGATTTGGGCAGCTTTTCCCCATTCTCAGCATTATATGGGTCAAGTTATTTTGAATAGGGCCACTCACTCATTTGCCACTCACTCAACAACTTGTTGGTACCATGACGTCATGTACAAACCCTTTTTTTACGTTAAGAATACACACAACAGCCCTGTTATTCTTTTCTTGAATTGTTGTAACAAACTAAAAATGACTCGTATATAACAAAAGTTAAATTCTTTTAAACAATTTGTCTGAATTACCTGAAACTGAAACGACCTGAACAGTAAATTCAAGTAAATTAAAAATTTGGCTTAGTACTGAATATATTCAATGGGGAATTAGTGTCATTTTAATTTGTTGTAGTTTTAATAAAATTTTTCTATTACACAAGTTTTATCAACACCAAAACTGTTCTATTTTTTTAATCTCATTAGAATTTCATATGAAATTATAATTGAATTTGTGTCTTCCTCATCTCATCTGAGATGGACTCTCTTAGGGTTCATGATCTGCTATTAGGAGGCACACTTTGTGGGGGGTTCTCAGTGGTGGCCAGTCAGGAGCAGCTGCTCCTTCACCTAAGTGTGATGAAGACTTTATGTAGGAAGTCTAAAATGGATGAATATACTTTAAAAATATATTAGCGATATAAAGTTAACAGTTATTCATTTGCATCATATTGTCTATAATTTCTGGTTGGTAAGAGATAAGCAAACGCCATTGTTTAGCAAACTCTGAATACATTTCAATAAGTTCATAGACTACCATTCAATTCAAGACATTGGGAGATCGGGGGGCGGAAGTGTTTTGTCTGTGAGTTTACCATAACTGCCTGGATTAACATACTAACTCTGACCACTTTGTAATGGTGTTTACTTCCTAGTAGGAAGTTCATTCCTCACTGTTGGTGCTGTGCCAGTTTTCAGGAAGAGATTCATACAAAATACAACAAATTAAATATAATTAGTAGAAAAGAGAAACCATTAATCAAAGCAAAATACCATTTTAGAAAGTTGAAAACTGTTGATTCCTGAATTTGACATTCGTTTTGTGGTTTCTGAATTGAAATGTTAAAGTAGAAAGCTCTTCAGCATATAAATAACTACATTGCTGAAATTCTTCTTTATTCAGGACAAAATGTGTTGTATCATTGTTCTGACACATCTTCATTTAATTGGTGCTACTGATAAGATCCACTGGGTATTGTGTTCAAACAAAGCTGCATTTTCCTCAGTAATCTCTTAATAATTCAAAAGAAATTGACTCAACTCCAAATAATTCTGGAGTGGTGTGGAGCGATGGCTTTTTTGGCTACTTTATCAAAACAAAAAGATAAAGAGACATTTAGAAATCATAGATATGGAGCATAACAAGTTTCACTCTGAAAGAAAATTCCATGTATGAATCACAGGGATGAACATAGACAAGTTTTTACACATGCATTATCTAAGTGAAACTGTGAACGTTTTTTTTTTTTTTGTTTTTTTTTTTTGCCATTGCTCTCATGCATGGGGGAGGGTTTTACAAGGTACTTGTCAAACAGGTTTCTTTATGTGAGTCACAAAACACAGGAACTGAGTATTTATTGGAATCCTAGATAAACATTTATTTATGTGAATATAAATCTACTTTATGCCCACTTTTAACATACAGGAACCAGCACAATCCAAAAATACATGTCCTTGTATCACATCTTCCCTCATAGTATCTAATGCTCCATTGAGGCATTTCACACACCCCAACGGTTTACTGTTTCGAGAAACCCGGAAGTTTTTTCTGACACTGTGTCCTGATGGAAACTTCCTATAAATATCTTTGCCATGGCAATACAATTCACCTCATGTTTGGGTGGTATGGCTTTATAAGTCCCACCTCTAAAATCATCAAGTAATTCAATCTGTCAACAGACAGTGACTCATAACTGTGAGAAATTTGGCCTAGTAGCAAATCTGGACCTAATTCCAGCCAGCATTATTTAGTCTCCGTGATGTGTTTATGTATTACTTCACACAGTTTAATTAGCTCAGATATGTTTACATAGACATCTATCTTGTAACACATGGCATTATTATCATTATCACTTGGAACCTACCCACAGTTCCTATGGAGACAAGTATCATGGAAACTCTTCTCTTTATTGTCCTGTTTTGGAAATGCCTCTCTCAGGCAGTAGAGGGAGACTTACGGTGCTTTATTGAAGGTTTGAAAACCCTGACTGGTTTTGTTTTTTCCTCCAATTGGTAGAGTGCACCTTGACAATCACCAAAATGTATCAGCTGACTCTGTCCATCCTCTGTCTCTGTTGCTTTTCTTTGAGGTCTGATAACAATGACATCCATTAACATTCTAATGAGAACAAGAAGGTGAGATGGGGATAATGCAGGAATAAGGGATGCAAGAGAATGTGTGTGGGAATGAGATAAAGGAAAATCAATGGCAACGTTGAAACGGCCTCTAAGGGGAGGATAATTGAGGACAATAAGATAAATGCACTGTTTGTGTTTATTGGAGAGTAGTGAAAATGCTCTTGTTTGCATTCTCAAATTCATTTTGTCGGAAATATTTATGCATGTTAATAGAAATGTAACTTATTTTTGCCAGTGTTTGGTGTAACAGTTTAAAAAATATTCAATTAGAGTATTCACAGATTTCTTCTTAGCACTCTTGTTATTGTACTTCTTCCACCATTGAATTCAGCCCTGTGAAGTATTGATATTTGGCACACTGTAACAGTTGGCTCCTAAGAGCCACCTGACCCAATTTGGACACTCCAATACAAACTCTCTAGCGCCACCACTAGTCTAAAATTTCTCTATTGTTTATGCCAATGTACATTGTTTTTGAACAATGTAGTCTAGAGAAAATGGCATTTTCCGGTTCATGCCAATATTAAATGGGGCTCGTATAACCATTTTCCATCATTTTTAATTACTGTTTGTTCACTGTTTTTCACCGTTTAATAACGTTCTGCTGTGTGGTTTGTTTTTATGGTGACAGAAAACTATTGTGGTTGTCTTTGTCATGTATGGGGTTAATCAATCAAATTTATGTTAGATGTATGCTGCAGAGTAATGGAGTAGTAATGTGAGAAGTAGTGCAGTGTATTACTTTTTTAAAGAAAGTTAATAACTAATGCAAGGGGTTACATTTTCGAGAGTGTGGAGCATGTAAATTAAATGTACCTTATCATTATTAATTATTAATGTCATTAATTATTTTTTTGATTGTTTTAAATGATAAAAAAGTGAATGTGTATTATATTTATAATGGTCTGGTAACCATTAACTTGCATCATATTCCTGATCATTGCGAAAAATCTCTAAATAGTAAATTCAGTAAATTCCACCGATCTCTAGGGAGGTGGGCGGGTTGGGCTCTGGGGTCTGGGCCCCTGATCGTGTCGTTCCGTGGGAGGCCGACTGGTCCGACTGGTCACATCACACCTGGGTCACAGAAGGCTAGATATGACACATGGAACGTTCGGTTGCTGCTTGCTGCTTATGAATAAGGTCTCCTGTATTTGGCACTTCATACATTCACTTATTTAATATGTCAGTGTATCTCCGTTCAGATCAGATGGTAATGTGACACGTACGATTCTGTCTACTCACCATCTGTGATCTATCATCTGTATTATAAATGTCCTCTAACAATATACACCATGGGGTCACTGTGGTAGGCCGTCTTGGAGCTCAAACACATTATGTAAACAACCTTAATAAACAGCTGTAAACTTTAAAATATGAAACTGATATTGGGAATATTGTAAAACGAGCAGAATATTTGTGAATAGTTGCTGACTTGGGATTCTTTTGTGTTGTTAAGCAGTGTCTAGTGTATCCACCAGAGAGCAGTGTAAGATCTATCCTGAACTATGCGTTTCACATGCTCTTGCTAGATTTGAGGAAAAGTTTGAGTGGTTCTATCTGGAGATGTGTTCTGGAGGCCCCAGGGCAGATTGAAGGCCTCAGGGAATGGTTGAGATTCACAATGTCAGGTTTGGACGCACACTGCATAGAGACCAGGAGGCTTAGAGAAGATACCGTGTTGGATCAAAATCATCATTCCAGAGATCACAGAGGCTTGAGTGAGCAGAGGCTTGCTCGTGTGTATGTTTGCATGAACAGATTTGTTTCCCAGCACAGTATTTCTGCAACCTATAAGTTTTTGTATGTGTGTGAGTGGGATGTGATCAGGAAGGGAAGTCCTGGTTTAAATGCTGAGCTCAGATGGCAAATGTAATGAGGAGCAGCATGCTGAGGTACATTCTCTGACCTGGATCGCGCCTTGCTTCTCTTTTCCTATCCTCCCAAGAGACTTGTACATGCATAATACATTACCAATTATTACTTAGAATTTTTTCTGTAAATCTTCAGCGCACAAAACTCCAGCTGGGTGTCCACCAATGTGGTTTAGGTCGGTTTGATAGTAGAACCTTAGAAAAAAATGGGAATTCCCCAGTCTTAATGAAATGCTAAAGTTGATGTTTTTAGATCCAGAATTAATAGCAATCAGAATAGATAGAAATGAACTTAATAGTTGGCTGTTTTGAGTACAGTTTTGAATTGCTGTTTGTGCACATGCAGTCCGAGAGTTTAATGTCTTGTCTATCGGTTGTTGTGCTTCTGGGAATTTTCTTCTTTTTTTTTAAACGTCTGGCCAACTTAAATAACTAAGAAAATGCAAGGGGAATATTGAGAGTTTTGTGGGATCCGGTGCTGATTACTCTCATGAGCTGCAATATGCAAATAAGGACTATTTCTCAATCGCACATTGTTGCCAACGAATTGTATTAAAGTCTTTGATAATTACTGAGGGATTTGGAACATAAACACATTAGAACAAACTTTCAAAATCAGCAAATTTTCTTAGAACTGGAAAAAGTTCACCAAATTTTGTAATCCATTGAAGATGTTTTCTAACAATGTTTGATAAAATAATACATTATGTAGTACTTTGCTCATCTGAATTATTAAATCCATATTTTCCAAACCATGTGTGTATAAAATCAAGCACCTAAGCATATTTGTCCTCTCTAAGAAGCTCAATGACTTGGTTAATGTGATTGACTGTCAATGCTGAAATTATTTACCAAAGAAAAACAGTCGTGGCCTACGACAAAGGGGCAGGGTTGAGAGTCAGCCCCTCCAAATCCCAAGCCATGGTTTTTATATGGAAACATGTGTCATGCACCTCTTAATTGGAGTAGTGATCTTGCCCTAAGAGAAGTTTAAGTATCTTGGGGTCTTGATCATAAGTAAGGGAACTATTGAGATGCAGCCTCCACAGGAATGTGGTCGATGTACTGGTCAGCCATGGTGAAGAAGGAGATATGTTCCTACTTGGAACTATGACCATGAGCTCTGGGTCATGACCAAAGGTTTGAGATCCTGAATATATTTGGCCAAAATTAGACCTCTCGGAGATAAGGTGGCAAGCACAGTTATACAGAGAAGCTCAGAGTAGAGTCCTTGTTCCTCCTCATTGAGAGAAGCCAGCTGGTGTGGTTTGTGCACCTTCTTGACCTCGGCAGTTATGCTGTTTTTTCTGCCTATTGTTTTTATGTTATCATACATTTTTGAAAACTATCGGAAGAGCTTCTCGTGCGAAAATGACTTTTTTGGGACTCTTGTAGCTTCAGACATAACCAGGTCGCCATTGATGTTTACACTGCTATTATGGCTCATCGAACAAAGGCTCTACCCTCAAACTTATCCTGGTCACAGTTGATGCCACACTTGTCATTAACTTGTCGTTGGCTTGTTTGGAGGTTTTTGATGGGCCTTCATGACTTAAGCGATGTACTCGAGGGCCATTTGTTGGTTTGGTATAGTCTTTAGAGTTTTTTTCAGGAGTGTTTTTTAATGTGGTCTTGAATAAGTGGGAGAAGAAAAGAGAAAGAGCAACTTGTAAAAGACGAAGAGGTCAACAAGTTTTTCTAGTCAATCCCTAAAGACTTTCGGATTAGCTCTGGAACAGAGTGTTTCCATGACTGTGCAGCTGCATCCAAGTGTAAGTGCAATGCAAAGGGTCAAACGCAGTGGGTGGAGAAGAGGAGAATGGTTGGATTTTACCAACTGTGATTGTGGGAATGGTGTGTGGTTGTTATTCAGGAGCTGGGCTCAATGTTCCCAATGCCGGTAAAACAAAGTCTATAAAGTTTGCTGCATAAGAACTGCCCTGCACAGTCTCTAGACCTCAAACTGGAAAAAAAGTCCAGTAAGTACTTGAAAAATCTTGTTGAAAGCCCAGTGGATTGGGAATGGGATGCCGTTCACAGAGTTCATAATATAATGAGTTTTGGCAATATAAGTGTAACAGTTTAACACAAAAGCAAGAGAAGCTCTTTTTATTTTACCTTTTCATTTTCAACACTTCTTCCTTAAAACAAAGTTTAATCATTTATTTAATGTATTTAAAGTCTTCACACTTTCCCTGATTAACCTACACACTGTAATTATCGCATCCAACTACAAATTATTTCCCAATATCTCCACAGCAGGAGTTCTGATCCAGAATTAGTTTCCTGGATTACTTTAAGTGAACCCACAGAGAGATCTACCCACGTGGAAATGGATACTCTTGTAATTTTCTCATATTAATCCATCAAGTGCCTGTTAATCCTCAAATACAGAGATGTAGCTTGTTTTAGGAGTATGCTGGGCCTTGAAGACAATTATCTAGGATTGCCCGAAGAGTCTTGATCTACTGTTTTTCTGCATGTGAAAGTATGTGTGGGCTGCTGTTAACAAGTGTACCCTGCAGTACCAATTGAGTTCCTCATCTGATTAGCGTCCTGTATTGATGTGGCATAAAGTATGTGGCCATTGAGCGGATTAGACAAGATCTTATGACATAAAAAACAGGAATGCTTATTAAAATCTCTCTCAATGAGGGTTTTCTGTTTGGAAGTGTTGTCTGTGCTGCCAAACTCAGTGAAGAGAGCACAGGTTGTCTGTCAGCTGCCACCTCACTGCTCACCTGTATGTCCTTGCAGCTGTCTATGCCATCTGCCATCCTACGGTGGCCCCTTAGTGGACAACACTATTGCAAATCAGAAACATGACTGCAAATCAAAAACATAAATAAAAATCTAAATATTTATCTTTGGGTTTTTGATTTGCAGTCATGCAAATGGAACACAACAGAAATGGGGGCACTAATGCAGTCACCGGAGTTCGGTGGCTGCTATACATGCAAGACCTGTCGTATTGGTTTTGAATGAAGTAAATAAATAAGTATAAATAATTAAACTGTGAAAGTAAGTAAATTGAAAATATGATTGTATTGTATGTAAACAAAAAAAGTAGTGGTTGAACACAAAGCTGCAGTGTCTTAGATGCATTTCGGATTTTATCTTTTTCAGCCAAAACCTTGCATATATATGAGCCAACCAAAGCTTGGTCAATTCTTTTTTCTGTTGTGTTTTAAGTTGCATTGTAGGATGGTGTTGTGGTGGACTAATCGTGGCCCATTAGAGCATGAGACTGCTCTAGTCGGAAAAAGAGACTGCAAATCAAAAACGTGACTGCAAATCAAAGACGTGAAATCAAAAATTTGACTGCAAATAGAAAATTTTACTGCAAATCAAAAATGAGACTGCAAATTGAAAAACATGACTGCAAATCGATAATGAAACTGCAAATTAAAAACACGACTGCAAATCGAAATCCTGACTCCAAATCGGAAACACGATTGCAAATGGCAAATTTGCACAACTTCAAATCAAAAATTAGACTGCAAATCAAAATTGTGAATACAAATCCAAAACTCGATTGTAAATAGTAAACAAAAATTAGACTGCAAATCAAAAAAGAAATGCGACTGGATTTCGAAAACATATAAGTATTCCTTTATATAAATATTTTTATTTGTGTTTCTGATTTGAAGTCATGTTTTTGATTCACCGCTAACGTTTAGATATCCAACGATAAAACCAGCGAGTCTGACACAAAAAAAAACTCAACACGCATCTTACAATAATACAAATATAACTGTTTATTCAATATGATGTAATAATAAGACAACCTCCCTTCCTCCTCCTAGCCCAGAGATGTATAATAGCTCTAGAAAGGTACACAGGATGGCAAGTTGGAGGCAAGGAGAGGACGCTGAGGAGAGTCCTTTCTTAGTCTTTCCAGAGTGGTATGCATGCAGTAGAGTCCCAGTGCTGTCAACTCTCAGAGATGTAGAGGTTGGCTAGCTGACCTGTCAGCTTTCTCGAGTCTCCGCTATGGCCTCCTTGCTGTTTTGTAGGGCAGGTGTGTTTGACTCCGCCTTCTGGGGTTGTGAGCCAATAAGCTTAATGCTGGATTCGGCAGGAAGCCATGTTCGGTTTTGTGGTTACCAACACACCCAGACAAGCCCTGGCAGGTGGAAGACTTTGTTTTGTATTTAGCATTTTTGTTGGAAGACGAGTGGATTGGGAAGACTATTACAGCCCAGAATAGTATGAAAACACTTTCAGATCAGGGAATACATGCCAGAAAAACAGAACAGCCAAACAAACACAAAGTTCATACGGTTCACAAAATATAAAAACATGTTTCGAGGATAAATCAATGTGTTCTTCAAAGTAACATTTCACTGTCGATAAAACGGCTTGCAGTTGTGAATCGTATTATATTTAACAAAGGCAATTATAAAAAGAAAATCAAATCTGTACATGTCCACAGTCCTTATGGCTCACAGCAATTTTGGCAAGACTAGCCAGTCCATCTCCTCAAAAGCACCTATTTATTGTATTTTATCTTTTGATTGCATTTTGTACTTTGTTCATTCTTTGCTTTATATACATAATGTTCTCTATCTGAGATAATATGAAATCTAATTTTGTCACAAAAATACAGCATGAAAATTTCATTAGTGTTCCCTTCATCATCTCACTCTTTTTGCATGCTTGAATTGAGGGCAAATGAAACAGAGGGGTGGACTCGATGTGTCCTTGAGAACTTGCCCTGATTTAAAAGAGAGAGTCAGGAGAGATCTGAGACCATTATACCAGCAACCCCACTGCAAAACCAGGCCCGGGCAGAAAATAAGAGTGAGCCAGGCCTGTTTGACAAAAGCAAAATTGGGTTTACCAACCGAGCACCACTTAAACTCCATGTCATCTTCTCCGCTGCTTTCTCTCCAAATGAATAAAGTCCCGCTTACAAAAGAAAAAAAAATCTTGGTTCATCGTCTGCTAATGTCCTCAGGTTCCTTGGTTGCACAGGGAAATTATTGCTCACAGCACTGGGCTATTGCTCTCCAGTTTGGCTTTTATTGAGTCAATCGATCGTTACCTCGCTCTATCTCTCTCTCTCAAACACACACACACGCTAAGACTCAAACACACACTCGCAGAGTTGTAGGGAAGGTTAATAGCCAGTGGACACAGAGGAGAAGGTTTGAGGAGATTGCTCAGGAAATGGAGCGTGACTTTGGAGCACACATGAGGGGGCGTGTGTACTCTGTATTCGTCCTTGTGTTCTCAAAGTCTCCATAGGGCCAGGTAGCTACACGGCACACATCCCCCAAGGACTCTGTTACTCACCTTCCACTCAATCAGCAACAATTGGTTCACAGAGCAGGATCTCATTCTCATCATTAGCTACCAAGAGTTTAATGATCTTCAGTTTCCCCCCGTATAATCTATAGCCTCTATAAACGAGTTTTCCTCTCCATCAGCTTCATAACTTCAATCACTGAGCTGCCCTTAGGACTTCCAGAGTCTTTCACAGCCATCAAACCGTCTTCATCCGGAATCTCACCTCGCTTAAACTTTCTCCAGGCTTTCTCCTGCTACGCTCATCCTTCAAAGGAAACCCAGGCTCATTTAATTTAAGCCCAATTGAAAGAAACTTGGTCCTTGTCACTCAATGACATTCAAAAATGTGTTTTCTTAATTTTATCTCACTTTAAATGTCTGATATATAATAATAATAGCTGGTGTTAGTACCAAATTAAAAAAAAAGGTATCCTTTTAAATTACTTTGGAGTAAATATATTTTTAATTGAGAAACCAATACAGGGTCATAATTTATGGCGTTTTAAATGAGTTTTTAGTGTTTTTTTGTGACAAAATGTGTAATGATTTAGTGGGGAACATACTTTGGAACCAAAGAGAAATAACTAGAGTAGTCTGGATCCTAGTTTTGCCCAATTTTAGTTCCCCTGGGGATAGACCTTTAACTTTAATTAGAGCCTGGAGCAAAGCACACTTCAAATGAAGGGTTATGATGGATTTCTCACCAAATCCCATGTATGTTCACAGCTGCCACCACAAGTAGAGCCTAATGAATGGTTTGTGTTTCATCTTGTCTGTATTGTTATATGAATGTAATACTAATGTAAAGTGCTTCAAAACAGTAAGCTAAGATTCATGCCCAATCAATACACTTTTGAACCAAGAGTGGAGAAAGGGTGGAGGCAAGATACTTTTTAGTCATCAATTATTGGGAGTTAATGTGCTGCATTGATTAATATAGGTCTTTGATCAGACTATGCTGGATCCACTCGGGAAGATTAAGGTAATTAAATGTTGTGCCCATCCCGAACTTTGTTCATAAAATTTGTTGCCATATCCTGGGTGTCCCATTTCTTTGGTACGTGTTTGCAGAACTATCCTTTATAATTTATTTTAAGGGGTATTTGTCTATATAAAAGCCTTCTTTTGGTAATTTTAAAATAAACCTTTTTAATTTGCAGACATTTTTTTGACCCTCAAGTGTGCATGCAACATTTCTATGCAAGTTAAGGGAATTTTGCCAAAGAAACTTCAGTAACTTGACAGTTTGGCCCAATTTGTTTAGTTTAGGTTTACAAGACACACTCAGCCTCTTTGCAGCAATTGCCATTTCTTTACTCACAATTATTTTATTGAACCAAGCAGCAAAATTACTCAACACAATGTAATTTGATATTTTTCACCAATTCTGTTCATTGAGCTTAACTTATGTGAATCAACAACTTTCCCTCAATATTCACCCTTCATATCACTAGCCATGCTCCAATCCCACATGGGTAGATCATTCTGTACCTTGCTATCTTTGCCCATTGACCTTAGCTTTTGCACCTGGACTTTCTCTCAATTTTCAACCTCCACAGACCTTCTTTTGTGACACTTACATTTACAATACTTCAACGTGTCAATAACATTCTCAAAATTGCACATTCCTAACATGTGACTTAAGAACTTTTCCTTCATATTCACCCTCCACAAATCTTCTCGTACAATTACCATTCTTCAACATGGCGAGACCGTTCTTTGAATTGCACAGTTCTGTCTATTGTCCTTAACTTGTGAACCAGGCACTTTCCCTAAATGTCCAACCTCTACAAAACCTCTCATGAGACACATACTTGTACCATACTTCAACATGGCATTAGCATTCTTTTACTTTCGGAATTTTGTCTGTTGATCTTAACTTGTTTTATACTTGGAACGTTTCCTAAACGTGCAACCACCACACAACTTCTCGTCAGACGCTTTCAAGTAGCATACTTCAACATGGATAGAACTTTCCTTAATTTTACGATTGTGTTCATAAACCCTGACTCGTTTTGAAACAGGAACTTTCCTTCAATATTCAACCTTGAAGTACCGTACCTCAACTTGGATAGAACTTTCCTTGATTTGCTAAATTCTTTCAGTTGACCATGACTTGTTTTGATCCAGAAACCTTAACCTCAATATCCATCCTTGACAAAACTTCTCATGAGACACATAGAAGTACCATAATTCAACATGCCAAGAACATTCTTTGAATTTGCCAAATTTTGTTGATTGACCCTAACTTTTTCTAAACCAGGAACTTTCCCCTCAATATCCAACCAAATCTCATGAGACGCCTACATGTATCATAATTCAACGTGGTATTAGCATTTTTTTAACTTTCAAATTTTGTCTATTGACCTTCGCTTGTAACGTTTCCTCAGTGTCTAAGCACTGCATAACCTCTCATGAGACTCCTACAAGTGCCATATTGCAACATGGATAGAACATTCCTTGATTTGCTCAATTCTTTGTATTGACCTTGACTGGTTTTGAACCTTAAATATCTCTTCATCTGTATGTCATATTTCAACCCGCCAAGAACATTTTTATGTACAAGCAACTTTCTCTCAGTATTCATCCTCTGTTTAATTTCTCAGTAGTCACATACATACCCTACAACCACATTCCAAAGACATTATCTTGCACAGCCCCTCGCTGACATTTTCTTTACATTCTGTACTTTCAACTCCTTTAAATTATCCACTTTAACAGTCGTAAAGTTTCATCATTTTTAATCTTTCCTCCAGACACCATGTACAACACTGACCAAGGACATTTGAGGTGACCTCAAATTTTCCACACAGCTCAGACTAACCAAAGAATGAACAATGGTTAACGAACCCTAAAGTAAACAGAAATGTTGCAAAAAATCTATATGTGGCGTGTAGTCCTGTAACAATGCCTGCGGAATCACAAAGAGATTTCAGATGTCACAGCCCTTCCTCCTGGTTACGTGTCAATTATGAAACCTGCAGACAGTCATCAGTCAACATCTCCAGGCAGATTAAAATGCCCAGACTAGACCGAACCATTAAAATGATCAACTGTGGTGTGCGAGCCAATGCATTTACACATGTGCCCCCAGACCGTCTCTCTCTCTCTCTCTCTCTCTCTCTCTCTCTAAATAAATAAATAAATAAATAAATAAATATAGGAAGCAGATGTTCATTTCACGTCACTCTGTCTCTTTCACACTCTTCTAAACATTTTATCATTTACTTGCTCATCACAATTTAAATTTGCATATTAAAATCTGTCGTCCGAGCTGCTTGAATGCGCTCAACGTTCCTGGGAACAAGTAGTAAATAATTCAAGCCATCATGGACGGACTCCATGTTATCTCCTTTACGTATTTCATCAAACAACTGCCCTGAATAATCTCCAAGCATTTGGCAATCTTATGGATGCCGCCTCGAGCCCAGTGGCAATTAAACATGAATAGAGTTCTCACAAGAGAACTTTGTTTTGTTTTGTTTTGTTTCATGGATCTAAACTTATTGTAAATGTCATCAGAATTGTTTATAGAATGGAATAAAATGGAATGGAACTCTGACCAAACCAGTGGCAATATTACAATTATTTCACTCCATTTTCAGGTTCTGATTGGCACAGAGCTCCCAGTGTAATAGCTACAAATAAGGGGACTCTTTTGCCTAACTCATTATTGGGATGTTGGATATTATATATCTTTTGTTCACTCAAATACCAACATTCTTTATTCTTTACTGAAATCTTCGTCTAAGAAGGAAACGGTTCACATTTCTTGTCTGACAGTGTGAGACCTCAAGTAGGTCATGAGGGGCCACAGGTACCTGTTAATTATGATATTATGGAATTGTATGCAGGGTTAGGTGTCATGCCGGGTCATTGGATTAATTTGTTAGCTGGTTTTAGCACAGTGAGGCAGGAACTCTCCTCTCCTTGTAGAAAGCCATGGGCTGGTGTGTGATTTCGCCCCTTTTTGAAAACCAGCAGCCTTGCTGCTCCCCCAGCCCTCATTTCGTAGGGAAAACTGGAGTTCTTGTTGTCAGTGTAGTCCCTCACCCTCCCTGTGTAGCCCCCTGTGCTATGAAGCATCAGCCCTGGGGGCCTCGTTCCTGCCGTTTTGGTGGGAAGGGGAGTCGGAAGTCTTTACGGTTTTGCGAGGAGGACTCTGCTCTGCTACAAGCTCATGCAGGGAAGGCTCCTTGTACATAGCCACTGAGGGAACAAAAAGAACAAAGACACTGGTGTCATTAAAAGCAGTGATTGTGTAGAAACAAATATGAGTTTCTCAGGTAAAACTAAAATTAAAACAATTTTAGGAATGGAATGTTCTATTTTGCTGTTTATCAGCAAATAAACCACTGGCAATGACCATTCACATTTATAAATGTCTTAAGTACATATTGATGTTCAAGATCTTAACACCTCAAACCATTTCTTAAGAGACAATGACATGAAGAAAAAGTCCTGGAGCTGCAGCCGCCAAGGTTCTCTCCATTGGTTTTCTAAAGGAATAGGGTCTGGAGACTGCCTACACCACTCCATGACCTTTGTTTCTTCTGGGTTCACATCGTTTTTGCCTTAGCTGTCTGTTGTCATTGTAACGCTGTACTACTAATTCACAACCCGATTGCTATTGTCCTGAACAAAGGCTGAGGTTTTACCCAAAAATAGACGTATCATGGCTCCATCCATTGTCCCTTTGAAAGGGAATAAGCAAAACATTTCCTCCATTATGTTTAACAGTGGGATGGAGTTTTAGGGTTTATAAGCGGCAGTCCTTGTCCCAACATGATGGAAATTTGGCAAAATCCCACCATGTAGTTCTGTGCTGGTTCCCAAACATTCTCATGATGATTGAAGCTCCAGTTGTTTGTGTTTCTTCATTTTTTTGTAATCTCACCAAGTGTTGTCGCCTTCACGACATTTGGCAATGGTCCTGTACTCATTACTTGCTTGTGTAGGTTTACAACCATCTCCCTGGCATCCTTGGACAGCTATATGGTCTTTATCAAGGTGGACTGATTCTGTAGGTCAAATTTAAATGGCTACTGCATGAGAGAATCTCTTCAGATTACCTCTTCAAGCAATAAATCTTGATGATTAATAGAGGGTCAAATAATTATTTCACAATTATAACACTAAAATGGTGACACTGGAAGTTGTTGCTATGCTGTTGAAATAAATGCTGGCATTGAATTATTGGGCTAATGTCTATGTCTACAAAAACATTAAGGGGTAAAATACTTATCTGGGCCAATGTGGATTAAGTAACACCTGGTGGAGCCAGACTTGAACTTGTTTCAAGCTAGTTATTGATGAACATTTACTGGTTTCAACCATGTCATTTAAACATTGTTGTTTTCTTGGCCCCCTTTTATTTTCAGCTGTTACAACACAGCACATCTTTTAAGGAGTTTTGCATAGGAAAATTTTCTAATACAGAAACTCAAAACCACTTGTTTTGGGGATTGTGGGGGTACCTTGAGGAAACCCCCGCAAGCACGGGGAGAACATGCAAGCTCCTTCCAGGACTTATAAGTCCTTCTAACTGGGAGTACACAGTGCTACCCACTGCGCCGCCCCTCATTGATAGTTGTACACTTAAATACTACTGGTCTAATTGGGTTCAATAATCTATGGTAAGCTAGCTAAAAGTGTTATCACCATATCTTGAGAACGCTGACTGTTCAAAACCACGTCAATCAGTATTTTCTAAAAGAAAATGTGTAATTGAAAGCTGGATCTAACCTTCAAGGACTTTAGGTAGGAAGTGTGCGGCCGCTTTGGTCTTCTTCACACGGTTGCCCTTCATCACTTCACCATCCCGATTGATGCCGATGTACCATGAACGTCCAGACTGGCTTTGGCGGTACAGCATTGAGGAGTAGGTCACATAGTAATTCTCAAACACACTCTCTTTGAATTTGCACTCTGGGTTGAAATTCTCCTGCCAAAGAAGAAAGAAGATACCAAAAATGACAGGATGAGTGTGAAATGTCTAAATGTAGTATGCAACTCAATAATGCAGTTTTGATTGGTTGTCCTGGAGTACAAGGAGAAATCTCATCATACTATTTCTTTGAAAGCAATGCTCTCAGGAGGGCTGGAGGTAGATTATGCTACTCATCAACTGTGCATTCATTTGCATGACTGATGAACTTAACACTGTCCCCAAAGGTACTCTGAAAGTAAAGATGCATCAAGCTCCGCTCAACATACAGCATATGTTCCGGCATGCAAATCTCTACGCGCAGACTTTAAAGCAGAATCCACAGAGCTATACTCAAAATGTCACGGCCTGAGATGGCAGAAAACACATCATGTCTTGGGGCTTAAACTTTAAATGAGCCCCTTTCTAACAGACCCTCGCCATTCCCATCTGTCTCCTTTTTACTTACATCCCTTCCCACCAATCCAACCAAACGGTGCCATGTGACTGTAACCAGGAGCGACATGTATACATCTCTCTTAGTCTTCGTCAGGGTCCTTGCCCTGTCAGAGAGCAGACCCAATCAGCAGGATTGATTTACTGAGGCTAGCCAAGCAGAAACGGCTGACTGAAGCCTTTCTGCTTGCCACTGGAGATTGAGAGATTTGAAGGAGAAATGGAGAAGATGCTGGAGGATGACGAAAGGGTTACAGTGAGTTTTTCTTCCCCGAAATTAAGCTCAGCTTGACTTGAGTGAAAACCGGTGAATAAGAGCAAATTTCTGTATGTCTGCTCTTCGTCTGCTGCGCTCAGGATTTTTAAAACGTAGATTTGACTTCATCAGCTCTGGTGTTCTTTATCTTTCACTCATTTTATCCAGCCCAACTCCCTCCCTCTTGCATCTCTCTTGGCCTATGCATCAAGCTAAGCAGCTTTTGCCTCGTATTTGATGTCCTCGGAAACTCACAGATGAAGGAGATCAATAGATGATCCTTGTGGAATACTAATAACAATCTAATGGTTCGAATCGACTAACCATGGCCATGGAGACCATGAAGGGCATTGTTACCTTCAACCTCATTTTTGCATGATCAGTCTTCCTATATTCAGTATAGACCAAGGTTGAGTTTAGACATATTGCATAACAAACCTCTACATGTTTGTCACGTATGACATTGTTGCTCCTAGTGCTACCTTTAGGAGGTTATCATAGAAGTCACCCGATGATAAATTCGACATACGTAGTTCATTCTTCAAAAACATACCTCAGGTTTATTCAGAATCTTTCATGCATGTTTGTGTAATCCTATATTCCTTTTTTTGTGAGATGAAAACAGCTCTATGTTCCTTGCAACGCCCATAGTTCTTGCCTTCGCCCACTGACCAATCGGATTGATTGCTGGTACAGCTCATCTCTATGCAGATTTTAAGTGTGTTTTCTGTCGATTATAATGTAATATAATTACATTATAATAGATTTGGGCTGTCAAAATCAGTTGATTTGAAATCAGTTAAAAATGTTAACGAACACCATTAGAAAGAATAAACACATTCCCGGTTATGAACCCTACAATAATTGCATGAAATAGATCCAAACTTTGTTAATTAACTTTATCTTATTCAAACAGCTCGAGAGCTACATGTTTGTGGTGGATTCATTAGCTTGTAAAGTGATGAGACTTTCGATACATTTTGGTCTTAATTTAAGTTCCTTTCCAGCTCAGGTGACACACAGAAAACTCTAAATTCTTATTTGATCAACTTTATTTGAGAATGGTGGCCATGATGCACTACATTACCCATGATTCCCAAACTACAAGTCTCAGAAGGGTCATGGGGAAAGCTTTCCTGTGACTCCTGTGAGTTGGTAGAGCATTGTGATAACAACGCAAAGGTCATGGGTTCAAATCCCAGGGAACGGATGTGTTAATTCAAATGTAAGTTGCTTTGGATAAAAGTGTCTGCCAAAAGCATAGATGTAAATTTAATGTAAAAGAAACGCATGGTTGTGGCAGGAACAGGGGTAAACAGTGTTTTTTGCAGCGGCAAAAAAAATAAGAGGTGATTCAAAGATGTTTTTTACGTTTAATATTGCATTTTGAAAGATTCGATGCAGTGCTAGTATAGAGGGCCAAAATATTTATTATTAATGCTTTAAAAATTGCATAATAGGGCCACTTTAATCAAAAGTAGCATCACAAAACAGAACCCTCAGCACCTCGTAACAATGCTTTTGAGTCTACACAGGACATCTGAAATCATCTATAGCTCTGTACATAGTTTTCAAAACTGAGCTGAGTAATAAGTCAAAATCCAAACCACGTTACGATATGTTTCTGGTGCTTGGAATTACTTCCACTAATGGCTCGGAGTGGGCTTGTTTTAGACATGTCACTCAATAACAGGCTCAACTTAAAAGATGGATGGTTATACCGTATTTTGGCTTCGCACACTGTAATGACGCATACTGTGATAGTTTTTTCTGACTGATCAGTGAACTCAACAACTGAAGATCAATAGAATTTTATGTCACTGTTCTTTCCATTCGGAAAAAAAGGTATCTATTTGGCTCAACTTAGGTCCCATTTTACACTTCCAGCCAAATGTGTGTCATATGTGACTCACATATGTGACTGATTGAATCTGATCTATGATCAGATCTGGGAAAAATGCAAATATCCAGATATTTTAATACCAGAATCAGAACTCATTCATATGTGAAAATAAGTCAGATAATTAGATGCATTGCAAACTAAACTGAGATGATTTAGTATGAAGTATGCAGCGGCTTAATGATGTCATCTGTGAGTGTGGCCGCTTCAAATAACAACAAATGGTTGAACATGGAAGAGGAAAAAATACTTCTGTGCTTCAACATCACATGGTTATTTAACATTGCAAAGAGCTACCATTACGCATATATTGCGTGCCTCCATCATTTACACTTCACATAGACATCAAATCAGAACTAAGCATCAAGCCCTGCAAATCGATAAAACCATATTCAAATTGGGTTAAAAAAAGAAGTATAGCTAAAGGGTACACCCCCTGAAAAGGGGTTTACAAAACCGGTTGTTGCACCATACCCAGAAGTCTATTTCGGCCTGCAAAACACACATGGGATGCTACTGTTTCAAGTGGTCTGATTGGAAACAAGCAATGCTGGCGTGTGTTTCAATAGGTTCCTGACAATTTGGACTTAAACAACTTGCTATGACAATGAATTTGATGGATCAGTACGTAATCTATAAATAGAAAAGCCCAGTTCTAAATTTCTATAGGATTAAGTACAGATATTTATTAAAAAGGGTCTAAAAAAAAGTCTGAAAATAAGGTTGCAAAAAATGTTGGATTATGCAGTGACTCATAGAATCAAAATGTACTTAAAGTGAACAGTGATTTCTAACAATTGTTTTTGCTGAAATTCCTTTATCTACATGTGGCAAATTCGTTTCTTATGATGTTGTATTAGGAACCAAAACCTCAACAAATGATTCAATTACCAGGTAACAGCCTCAAACCAAATAAAATAAACTGCTACTGTCAAAGAATATCACATAATGTACCAATAAAAATTATATTACTGCGATTATTTATGGGAAAATGTTTTTTTATTCCTTAAATATGCAAGGGATATAGATCCCTAAAGCTTTCTTAAAACCCCTGACGGTGTTGACCAGCTCTTTTCTGTGAGTTTGCTTTGAGGAGTCATGATTACAGGCTTAAATAAAAATCGAATCCTTTCACTCTGACTCATGAGCAAGTTAGACAGGCTCCTTAGCTTTGCATGTCCTGATGGAATGGCTTGGAATGACATGTGAAGAAAGAGGTAATATCCGGCCAGCGTGCAGAGAATCCCAACGACAATGCCAACATCTTTCTCATGCAGAGCAGCACTGTGACCTTCCCCTCGCTCCACCCCCTCTACTCCCCTTCTCCTCCTTCTCACTACCTCCCTCCATTGCTATTCATTTGCAGGAGTCTTATTGCATCTACTTCACCTGGTGATATAAATAATCATTTATGAGTCTCTATCCATTGAAAGTTAACTAGTGCTTTTAGATGTATTTAATCTCCTATCATAAGGCATAAGAGCAGTCTGAAGTGAGCTTTTATATTTATTACAACGTTAAACTCACCGGCCACTTTATTAGAAAACTACCAGGTGGGATCCTCTTTTGCATTCAGAACTGACATGATAGAGTCACGCAGTTGCTGCAGATTTGCCGGCTACCCATCCATAATGAAAATCTTCCATTCCAGCTCATACCAAAGGTGCTCTATGGGATTGAGATCTCGTAACTCTTGAGGCCATTTGAGTACAGTGATGTCATTGTTATGTTCAAAAAACAAGTCTGAGATGATTCATGCTTTATGATATGACGCATTATGCTTTTGGAAGTATCCATCAGAAGATGAGTACACTGTGGCTGTAATATTGACACAATGCTAAATTGGTACTAATGGGTCCGAAGTGTGCCAAGAAAATGTCCACCACACAATAACATCACCACCACCAGCCTTAACCTCTGATACAAGGCATGCTTTCATGTTGCTGACTCTGCTGCAGAAATCAAGACCCATCAGATCAGGTAACATTTTTCCAATCTTATAAAATTTTATGAGCCTATGCAAATTGTATCCTCAGTTTCCTGCTCTTAGCTTACAGGATATTTTATTGAGTATTTTATAGTTTTTGGACCATTCCGTGTAAACCCAGAGATGGTCACTTAAATCAACTTTCTTCCTGATGCTTGGTTTGAACTGCAGCAGAGCATCTTTACCATGTCTCTACACGCCCAAATGCATTGAGTTCCTGACATGGGATTGACTGATTAGAAATGTGTGTTAACAGACAATTGGACAGGTGTACCTAATAATGTGGCCGGTGAGTGCATATCAGTAGAAATACTGTTTAAACTCTACAGGGGTCAGATTGTAGACCATGTTTTGTTTAACCATGTTTTTAGTGTTTTAAAACAACATATATGTTACTACAAATGCACCACATGCTGCAAACTCAGACATCCAGGATCTGAGATGTATCATGACCACATCCTTGCATTTTGGCAATCTACTTTACACAGCCGTTGGCTCGGAGAGCATGAAATTGTCAGATGGAGGTTGTGGGACCCAACTGCTGTGCTGTTTCAATATCTTGCTGAAATGGAGTTAATGACCTTGTTACTGCCACATGACAAGCCCAGAAACACTTTAGTTGGGGGCAGCTTACAGAGAGCAGTCTGCAATGTTCCACAAGGCCAGGTGCTCCTTTAATGTCTATCACAACAATAACTGAAAGCGGACGTTAAACTGTCATCGACAGGAAAGCACATGATGTGGCTCTCTCTTAAATTCCCATAAGAGAGTAAATAACAAGCTTGAATCTGTCCGCCGTTTTGAAGTTTTCTTCAAACAGTATGACCAACATGACCTCTGTCTCTGTTAGATTCTCAGCAGGAAGTTCTGGAAACGTAACACTGGAGACACACTTGAATAATTGATATCAATTATGCTATTTCAAAGACACATGCATTATTCAGTGAAACTTTGTATTAGTCCCAAATTCATGACTACAGCCATAGGCATTAAAATAAAACAGGAAGTAAAGACAAAAAACACAGCGTGTATTTCTAGATCATCCAATGCACACAAAGCAATCATTGTGGCCTCAAAGGAACACAGGGAAGGCAAAGTTGCAAACTCAAGCTTTAAATGAATACTTCCTGCAATTCTATGGCCTCAGTGAATAAAAAAATCAAAGGAATGAAGTGCAGCCAGAAGTTAAGGAAATAACACTGGTAAAATAAAACATATTTTGTGCTTTTTGAGTCATTTATCAAACACTTTGGCAGGTTTAAATAAGTCCCACTAAGTTTGACTGTGGATTATATATTAAAGGCCACATTTTATTGGTTTAATATTCTTTTAACATGTTTATTGTAATAGCACCTTATGTTTATTTCGCTACCAAAAATTGTGGTGGTATTTGACCAACACGAATCCTGGAGTGTAACCACCCTGTACAATTTAGCTGCAACCCTAACAAAGCATACCTGATAAGGCTAATAAATTCCAGCAGACTTGTTTAAACCTTCATGTATTTGTGTTAAAGCATGAAATTAGTTTGACAAGCCCGGAAAAGCTTGTCAGGGTCGGAATCATTCTGTCCAGTGATTTAGAATGTTAGAACCTGGCAGTATTCACAACAGTATGTTATCATTTCTCATGTCTAGTCCCATGTTTTCTTGGTGTCACATTTCTTACCATTTCTGTCGACTCGTATCATGTTTATTTCTATCCTGTGGCAAAGATTTTGCATAACAGTATTTGTTAATGTGGTGTTCTCCTGTTCTGCTCTTGGCTGGTGAAATTTTATGCCAATTGTTAGTTTTTATTTGCCATGTTCTCTCAGTTTCACTCATTCCCTTAAATGCCTCTCCTCGTTATATTTTGAGAAATATGGAATATTTGGATCACTTTGGTATGGTTTCAAATGTTTGATGGTGTGAATGTACTATTTCTCTGTATGACTTTTGTATTATTAATGTCCTGAAGTTTGGTTCATTTAGTCAGATTTCCCTGTAATGTTTTTGTTATTGTGACAGTTTTACATTCCAATGGTGCATTTATTTATATATTTGTTTCTTTATACTAAGAAATATACTTAACCCTTAGAAGTATAGAGCCTTTTGAGAGCTTGTTACTAAGCATTTTGTTCTATTCTTTATTTATTTTAATTTTTAATTTTTTTTATTACATCACACAATAATTCCACGACAATCCTGGAACTGTACAAAAAGTACATTTACAAAAAGTATTAAACTTTTTTTTTTACTGCTAAAAGATCAAAAATTGAAAACAAGCTGTTTTAAAATGTATTAACAAAGGAACGCGTTGAGGCAAAATAAAAACTCATAAATCCCCCCCAAAAGCAGAGACAAGGTCTAAACAATGTAAAAAAAAATTGTATAAAAGTTTTGTACTTCCAAGGATTATCCCTTCTTTTCACCACTAGATGCCACTGATGGCACCAATTTGGGGTCTGTAAAATTAAACTGAAAGAAGATTTACTCATTCAATCTATCATTTATTCATTTTCAAACACGCTTATTCCCTTTCGGGGTCACGGGGGTCTGCCGGTGTCTATCTCCAGCACACATTGCGTGAGAGGCGGGGGTACACCCTGGACAGGTCACCAGTCCATAACAAAGAAGATTTACTCACATTTTTAATTTGAATTACCTTGCAAATTATGTCACACCCTTTTGTAATGTTCATTTAAATCCAAAAATATCAAAGCTAATAACCTTTTTTAAACCCAAACATTATATTTGAAATCAAAATTAAACAATAGGTGGATTGTATCATTCCCACTTAATTGATAACAGCCAGTGTGATTTCTTCTACCCAATTATGCTGTCAAAAAAAGCTATAATTCACAAATCACATTTACATTTTATCCAAAGCGACTTACATTTCAGGCATTTAACACATTTCAGTATTTTGTACTTTCACTTGGGATTGAACCCATGACCTTTGCATTGCTAGCGCAATGCTCTACTGAAATTCAACTCAAAAACCTTTTTTTTTTAACAGAGTTTTAAAGATATGCAGTAATATTATCCACCAGGCAAGGCAAACTCCACAATGCTAAACAAGCTACACTGACCATTTGGTTTCCATGGCAGATCTCATGATTCCCAACACCGTAATCTATGTCTTCTAAGGCCAGTCTCACCAATTATCATTTACTGTGTAAATCCTCTTAATGGGGCTTATGTTTGTGCCCGAGTGTTTGTGAGCATTTGCTGCCCAATATGTTTATGGCTTGGTTAATCCTTATGCCTAACTCTGTACATGCACATGTTATTTCTTCCCATGTGTGAGAAGATACAATGCCTGATGCAAGTTTGTGCGCTAGGCAGATGTTTTAGATGTGGAATCTTTCATTATGTAAGTCTTTAAAGCATGTAGAGCTGCAATAGGAAACATTGATGGTTGTGTGACATGAGCAAGCGCAAGGTCATAATCCAGTTAAGCTCTATGATGACGATTATTGTTAGTTATACAGCTTCTGGGAGTGGGCGGGGCTTTTCTAGACTGCTGATGACATTTATCTTTGTTTTAGTGATGAATGTAGGGTGCCTGTCCATAGGATTCATGTTAGCGGTTGGTATATGGCATCATCTGTTTTAATGAATGATCTGGAAGAGGGCTGAACTCTGGCGACAGAACATAAGAAAGTAATGAGATGTCACACTAGATGTCAAGTGTGAATATAGCTACTTGAATATATGCAATCAGAGATAATTATTTTCAACTGTTTCCGATAATTTCCTAAGTGCTTGAATTGCTCAGTGGCCCTGATGAGATGACTGATGCCCTCTGGATAATGCCCTCTAGAAGACCCCACCCCAGACCTTGATAAAAACATTAGTCATCCCCTATGGTGTGACGTGGCCTCAGTGGATGATGCCCCAGAGGTGACTGCATTCAAATCTAATGATCTAAGTCAATATCAATATCTTTATCGTGCAGGAACCTCAGTTGCATATGGACTTACACTGGGTCACATTACCCTTTACTTAATGGTAGTCAATGTAACTCTGGGTAGCATATAGATGTCTATGTCTGCCTCCAAGGAAATTCCTCCCCTGGCCATCACTTGCCTACCACCAAACCACCCATAATAGAGGATATGTATGCAGCAGAATTTTCTCCGTGGCATCTCTAATCATGTTCTCTGGAAAATGGATAACAGGGTGTATGAGCAGAGACATGTAGATTAGCGGCGTACTGGTGATCATTTTAAAGGGCTCTGATAGGGTCCCCTAATCTTTCTAAGAGCAGATAACGGTAGATTGGTGTCCACCTACACCTTCTTCCAAATCTCCTGGTCTACAAGCCTGATTCTTGGTATCTCCTCCATTTAAACATCCAGCCACAGATTGAATTGAAGTGTCATTGCATTGAACTTCTGTACAGTACCTCATGCTAACTCTAGTGTTGAGAACACTGGGAAAGCACTCAAATGACCAAACATCAGCTAAACCATCTGTAAAAAAAAAAAAAAATATTGTTGGAATGATTGGGTTTCCCTCCTTTTGAGCAGTAATTGTAATTATATATAATTATATACAAAGGGATCACTCAAAAAGTGACTCTTAATAAGATCTCTTTAAGTACAGGGGCCATGGAATAACAAAACAGTCATCTGAAGGATAGCAGGAATCACGAAGGGTGTTATGGAAAATTGGTTCATCTTAAAATGATGCTAGGGGTTTAAAGGGATGAACAGCTACAATCAGCAGTTCATTACCTGCTAGAGATTACTGAATCACATTCTTTATTTCCAACCCTCTTCAACGTTCATGCTGGGAATGAGTTGTTTCTGGAAGCAATTGCAAGTTTTCTGGATTTGTATGAATATGGCTCTGGCTTTTCATTTCCCATCAACAAACATATGTCTCTTTCCCTCTGGGTGTGATTGCATCTTGATGGTATTACCATATAAATATCAATACCACCTAAAGAAGTCATCTATCCAAACAGAAATACAGCAACAGTGCCATCAATACTTACCTTGTCTACATAAGTCACCTGCTCCTATTGTGTATCATTATACTTTTGTAGATTTGTTTTTCAGCAGCAGTTTTAAACCAAAGGCCGTGTTGCTTGAAAAAAGGCTGATTATGGGAACTATTTCTGTCAAGATCCTTACAACTGTGTCACTGCCTCCCACTCCCTCTCTCATGCTCTCTCGCTCTCTCTCACACAATCTCTGGCTCAGCCCAGGAGGGTTTTTCCAGAGCAAACTGTCTATAAAATGGGTCAGAAAGGGAGAAGGCTCTATTTTTATCTGAAAACCATTTTCAAATCTCTACAACAGGTATCTTGTTGGACCCGATGGCCACAAACCCCCCCATTTCCAATAACAGAGAGGTTCCGTCCGATGCCCGTTCCGCACCACTCTCCTGGGTTACACAGCAGCTGGCTTTATAGTCACCAGTCACATGTGTGCAGGCTGTAGGAAAGCTTTCATTGCTTGTTGATCTCTGAGAAATGTAAATTCAGTCATTTGCTCACCCACATCAAAGACTGTAGAGGATTTGCTCAAATTATTACTATTAATGGAAACTGCAATGCGCAGTAGTGAAGAATAACTCCTGCCCTCTGAAGAAAAGAGCCAGTGCCAACTGGCAACATCACGGGAAGATTAATTGCACTTCCGCTGACATTGGGAGCAATTGATTCTTTTTAGGGGGCAGGGTAAAAAAAAATCAAGGACACGGTGCAAAAATATTAATTTAACTGTAAACATAGTTTGTTAGAAAAAAACTTCTTTAGTGGTGAACCTTCACATATACTGCCACTGTTTCAGTGTTATTTTATGTGAGTTAAGTTTATTTGTGTTTAGTAAAGTGGTTCTGTCCCTTGATGTCATAGTTTATTAGAGTTTGCATAAATTACTGAAAACCCCCAAAAATTGCATGACTGATGTATGCACCAACTCCTTTAATGCAACTCTATGTTTGTCCACCAACTGCAATCTGGAAAGCAGAGAGCATGAGAGTTAAGTTAATAGTTTCAGTCTAATTAGTTGAAGGATTTTAATAGTATACCACGTGTAGAGTTTTACTGTCCTTTACAAACATTTTGTTGAATAAAACCAGTAATTGTAGCTTTGATGGAATATGCAGAACAATATGTTGTTCCCAGCTTATTTGTGAATTATTTTTGACATCTTGTTTCCTGAAAAGCTTGTCGAACTATATGTTTCTTACTTAGAAACTTAGAGGAAAATCTTGCTACAGCTTCATATCAGGTCAGGTTGCCATGTCGCACACATAGCAATCTCAGAATATGTCACAAGACCTAAAGGTGGTGTGGTCTCTGTGTGAAGTCACTATTAGACATGGTTGAGTGGGCGTGACTATAACTCCAGATCTGGTCTCAGAGACTGTCCTTAGAAGCTCTTGATGGTAACCACTGCTGTGATCATGGAGACATCAGTTTCATTGCTTAAGGCTTAAAAAGTCTCAGCTGTCTGGTGTACCTTATTCACTGCCATACCCTCTCTCCCCCTGATGGACTCTGCATGTTGTCTTTCTCCCTGAATTGAACCTAAGTTTGACTTCGGCTGGGGTCCTAACACTTGATCCATAGCCAGTTACTGTTTTTTCCAGCAGCACTAGATATGGTCTTGATGGCCTGTTACAGAGAGAGAGAGAGAGAGAGACCCTGTACACATGTTTATCCCTGCAAACTGGTGGTCGATATTGCTACTAATGCCCTGCATCCCTGTTATACTGGGTAAATGCTGTTTTTTTTTTTAGCTATTTGGTGGTTAAGCTATTAGGTTGGAATATTTTAACTTTTCTTTTGGATAAGCCATGGTCCCATGGTGACTCGAGAATATATACCGGCTTCATTCCTGGGGATCATACAACTAAGTGTGACTGGAACATCTATAATAATAATAAAATATTAATCCAGATGCTTAAAGACGCATTTTTCAAAATGTGGATGCCATTTCGCACCTCCTGCCCACGACCAAATACACACCCCACACTTCCACGAAGGGTAATACGGCTGAAGGGACTTGCCCAAAACATTAATGGCTGAATGAACCTGGTGGGGATCGAGCTGCCAACTCTTCGGTTATAAGACAACCAACTACACCACTTGCACCATTTCTGTGGGAAACACAGGGTTTTTTTTAATCAAGGTTCACCTTCCATCCTTTGGTGTTGTTTACCTAAGGAAAGGATGTTTTTGTGGGACTTTTGGTCCATCAATCCCAATACTCAAAAGTACTTTGTTTGATACCAGTACACTTTGGAATGCTGGTGCCTGGCACAGGGGACAGGTAGTATTTTCTCTATACCATAGTAGTGATGACAGGGATTGGGCAGAGCTTAAGAATCTTGCTCCACTTCAATAGTAAATCAAAGCATTCAATTAGGCCTTTTATTTCAGCCTAAAAAATGAAACTTTAAGCAAAAACCTTTGAGTAGAAAGCTAGAGAAAAGCACATAAACATTTAAAAAAAAATTTAGTTTTGTTTGTGTCTCATTCACAGCCATTTCCCAGGGGCATCCATTCCCAGACCACGCCCATCAAGCTTACATCCCAATTTCTTAATGCCATGCACAGCTGACTACAACTTAGTGATTTTTTTAATGTCGGTTGGTTTGGATCAAACAAACACCTTCAGAATTCCATTGGAAGTACACCAAGACCACTTCTTCAAGTTACCAAAAAGGAAAAATGAACTTTGCGTGCAATTTAACCAAACTTAACGAGACAGATCTGAAAGCATCTTGGTTCATTCCAGATAACATCCATCAATAAAAAGCACAACTTTGATGTACTCACTTAATATTTTATAGACAACTCATATTCAAAAACAGACTAGGGAAGGCACATTGTCATAATAGCAAATTTAGTGGATTTGAACCTCTTAAATCATTCTACTGAATTGCCTCTTGTCGATCCGATGGTGCAGTTGAAACCATAATGGTCATTACAAGCTTTGCACCAAATGCTGGATGAGGACATGAGCAATGTCTGCCCGAGGGGATGTAAGAAATCCATTACGTGACAGAGGAGTACAATCCCGGCGGCAGTTCGTCTAATTTACGTGGGCTTATTACAATGAGATACTTACAGAGCTTGACAATATAGTGGCATATTATGAATGACCTTCTCTTTAACTGCAGTGTGGAGCGGAAGGGAGGGGAATGAGAGCATGCAGAGGAGAAAAAGCCCCGGGGATTGAGGTGTTTCCCCATTGGCTCTGTCCTCTGAGTCTCTCTCTAAGCTCAAACTGATGGATATCAAACACACACTCGCGCTCAGATATTAACCGTCATTTATGCTTAAACAATCTTGTTGGTTTAACACAACCCTGAAATCATTTCCTTGATTAGCTCAATCCAGATGCCAGACAAGCAGCGTGATAAACATATTCACCAATTAATTTGCTTACACAACCCCTGTGACATTGATTAAAATGAACCTTTCCATTACACATCATTTTTTTCATAGTGCAGAAGGATGAACACGATTGGAACCAATAGCAATGACATCGGCAGGATGTGATAGACAGAAGGAAGAGGACGGGATGGGTTTAGGATAATTGACACTGGACAGGATGTCCCAAACTTAGAACACAGTAGTAAGCTGCACAGGCTCTAAATTAGAGCCAGTTGCCTTTGAACCAAATGCTGCTCTCCTCTTCAGAGAAGAAAATCCCCTCATTTCTCAGTTCAGAGAGAGGCAGGAGACAAAAGCTCTCTCTCATCCCGCATTCTAATCGGTAGCTCTGGGATGCACGCTCTCGCTCACACACAAGAACTCGCACACATGCATACACTGCTTAACAAACACTCTCTCTCTCTCGTCTCATCATGCTCTCGGTTCTCTTTATCCTGCCCGAGCCACGACACTGTCTAAATATCTGCTCCACCTTGCCTGCTAATGCCGCTGCTTTCACTCAATTCCACATCAAGCACAATTTGGGTAATTGGTCGCACTGCATGGGCTAATCCTCTGTTATTGTGTTTATTTTTATTGCAAAGCTTGACCTTTGGGAACAGTAACAGCACAGATCCAATATGGCTAAAAGGTTTCAAGCATGTTTTAAAGCGGGATTCAAAATGCTTCTAGAAATAAAAGGGATGTTTATATCCTGCTAAACTCCGCTGTTGTCTTTTCCTATAGAGACCCTATCTTTGTCTCCTTTTGGTCACATCCTGTTAAAACTACTCTGATTAATACATTTTAAAAAATTCTATTGTTAACTTTTGATGTAAACGTAGCTAAACATTTAAAAGTTTCTTAAATAGTGGTTTTACTTTTATAACAAAAATTTCAATGAACGTAGTTTTCCCAATATTTCTGAACTGAGTAACTATCTGCTTTATGAAAGGATAATACACAGGATAATACTTTCAGATACCTGCAAATTTTATAACAATGCTTTACAGTGTATTTAATAAGCTAATTAAGTGTGAGTTATTTAGAATTTACATTTATGGTTAGATCTAACCATTTTATCAGGTTGTTATATTCATAATAGAGTTTATTAAAAAGACAGAATAATTGTTAAAAATTACAGCAATGAATAAGATTTTTTAGAATAAAGCATTTGGTCCCTCTCTATATACACTTAAATGATTCTGAGGAAGATTTCTACGATATTATACCCTTTTTAAAGCATTTATAATAAATATTTGAGCCTTTTATACTAGCACTGCAATGTTAATAACTGTCTTAATGCAATAATAATCATACAAAAAACGTCTTTGAATACCTATTTTTTGCTTCTGCAAAACACGGTGTCAGGCTTTCGCCATGCCCCCCTACTGACCAACTCTCACCAGTAAGTTAATCTTCAGCGACGGCATAAACACTGAGCGGTGCTTTAAAATGGCAGTTAATGCCTATTACATTGTTAAAGACAGAAACAACTGCATTGTTTTTCAATTGCGGGTCTGCTGTTCTCACTTCTGAGATGGAGATCACAATCTGCATGGAGATGAACTGTACTAGCGATTAATCTGATTGGACAGTGGGCGGAGCTAGAACTGTATTTTCTAAATCTGTAAATTAAAGCTTCTGGCTTTTTGCCTTTTCTTTCCGTATCACCATGAAGGACCCTAAATATTCTTATTACTTAGTGATGTACTCCACAGCTTAACTATTTTAACTATTCAGAGAGGGACCAATTGTTCTCTGAATAGAGTTACATTTTCTCAAGAGCACCTTTACCCACTTGTTTCATTGAAGAATTGAGATTAAAGCATGAATTAGTGCACCAACAGGATTAAAAACAAAACAAATTAAATTTTCAGAACCATGGAGAGCACCAAACCTTTGCAATTTGCACCCCATAGAAAGCCTCGGGTCGATCATCTTAAATTAACCTTCATCGTTCACATAAAATGCAACAATATCTAAACTTTAAATGACATTCGAAGGATGCCAGCATGGTTACAGTGATGATGATCATTTTTTCTTGTTTAAAAGAGCATTCGGTCACTTACAGATGTGTAAAGGTACCCCTCGCTGTTCATGCCCAGGTAGAAGCCGGTCTTCGCTCCCTGGATCGCCACTATCCGCAGACCCACAGGAATCAAGTTGAACTGTGCTGTAGGAAAATAACAGAAATTGATTTTTAATTTAAACATAAGCACCCTACGAAGATTACCATCGAACTCAAAAGCCCGTCTTAATCATGTAGGAGTGAGGTGTATTGACAACTTGACCTTTGACCTCAAGTACATTTGTTAAAATAGGGATGAGGTGATAAACTAGGAGAAAGCAGATGAAGAAGATGTAAAACTGACAGGGAAGGCAAAGATAATAGCATGAGGTGGGGGAAGGTATCCAAGAGTGGCTATCCATCCTACGTACGTTGTCCTTGATAGAAAGATGGATCGTGTTTGATATGGATCATCCAAAGAACATCAGACAACTAATGCTTCTGAGAGATAGTAGACGATAAAACGTGCAAAAGGAATGCAACGAGAGGGAGGAGAAGCCTGATAGAGTAGAAATATTTCTGCTCAAGGAGTTTGACATACGTTCCATCATATAATTGCCATCAGACAGTATCGTTACGATTTAGCACCATCAAAGTCAACTCATTGGTCCTGAAGTATTTAGGATTCATGTCAGGGCAGCCTGTCACGGCGTACATGGGATGAAGCAGTTGTATGGATATTTAATATGTGCAGCAGTCATTCCAATAGACAAGCGTGACATGTATGCTAGTCCTTGACAACCCAGGGAGGAATACGCTACACTAGTACACTCTGACAACTGCCATCCCAATGAAATACTTATCAATCTGTCACACGCACACACACGCACAGGGCACTAAAAAGCTCATGACGCATCACATGTCCACTCTCATTGACATGTTTCTCTCTGTCTTGCTGTCTCTTGCCCTTTATAACTTTATGCGATGGTGACTCACCATAACATTTTACTACTGAGACCTTAAGATGAACCCACGAGATTCCAAATAGTTCACAATGATTGTGTGCAACATCAATGTTTTTTTTTTAAATTTTCTTTAAAATTATACATATTATATTAAGGTTAGAAGGAGTAGCGCCGCTCCCTATACGCAGAATATGCAGCCTGCATAGGGCTCCAACTACAAGACGGGGGCATCATTATCCTGTTTGGGAATAACAAATTAATATAAAAAAATGCATATATTTGCATATATCTGCGTGTATATTATATTTTTAAATGTTTTTTTTTTGTTATTATTATATAGTTGTATAAATAAGAGGCTGAATCCATGCATCTTGGTCCACCTTAAAAGCATGTGACACTTCCAGCATAATCTTAGTCTGTCGTGCTCACACTATTGAAAGAGATCTGCGTGGTTTATTGTTTATTATTCATGCATTTGGATTCAATCTAAGTAGTTTCTTATTTACGGCAAGTTCACTGTTTCATTTTCGAGCTTTGAACTCTGTGTTTGCTGTTATAAAGTTGAATATGTCACTGTGCTGAAAGTCTGTAGTCTCACTGTGCAGGCTTTTGCACATAATTACCAAACATTTCATAAAACGTAGGAAAAATCGAAAAGAGAACATTTTGTAATCATTTTTTTACCACAGTTTTAATTCCAATTAAAACAAATGCATGTGGAAGTGATCTTCAATCATGTTGCTGAGTGTGAATGCCTAGAGTGAGACCAGTGACCATGGGATAAGTGTTACACACCTGGCCTTAAGCCTGACATGCAGGACATATGCCAACACTGGGCTCTCAAATTAATTACAGCAGACAGACAGACAGAACCGGTACGTGAGGAGACTCTTAGATGGAGGAATTGAAAGTCAAGAGCGACAGAAGTTCATTTTTACCTTCGTCTTGTCGTTCCAAGCACTGACAAACACAAACACAACTCATTATATTCTACAAGCTGGCCAGCCTGAGGTCATGCTGTGTCTGAGAGAAATGTCAGACATAAATAAGAAGTGAGAAATAGGTTGTGCTCACAGAAGCAGCTGTTCTCGTCCCTTGTGCCGTCCATGGTGCCATCCGGCAGCATCTGCAAGTAGTAGCCATGTTGGCTGAAGAGACGGGTGACGATGCCTTTTAGCTGCGGCTCTGTTGAAAAAAACAATTATTAGAGTTACATATTTTATACACATTTTATACAGTGAGTGTGATTTTAATAGATTCTTAACTAAATGCAATCAATATAGATGAAAAAATAATGTGATGACAAAGTTTAGCACTGTAGGCTCCCTGTGTCCCAGTCTAGTCACCCTCCATTAGGAGAAAGGTCTCAAAAGGCAATTGCAAAGAAGCTGACGCTCATAAGAGGAGCATTATAAGGAGTGGACTGAGGATGGGTCAGTGCATCAAGAATCATCTCATACTGATGTGTGCATGACATGGGCCACTGCTGTAGAATTCCATGCGGCATGCATTTTCGTACTCTGGGGAGTTTTGTCCTGTGCTGGTGTCGGTCCATTGTCTTTTAAAAGTCCACAGTCAATGCAGCTGCTTATCAGGACATTTTAGAGGCCTTCATGCTTCCCAGTGGAAAAAAGGTTTGTGGGGATAATGATTCCAGCAGGATTTAGCACCTACTCACAAAGCCAAACTTTTTTTATTTGGTTTGATTGGCCGGCAAGCACCTGACTTAAACCCCATGCAGAATCCATGGTCTAATGTCAAGTAGATGAGAGATTTCCCAAAATGCAGATGGGCTGAAGACGTTTTGGCAACAGCTCAACTGTGTTAAAGACATGTTCCCTTCCACACAATTAATGCAAATTAGCCCCAAAAGTATGTGTTTTAAGATCCTGTTAATTGGTCACAATTGAAGGTTTGAAGTATTTGACTTTGTGTGGTAAACCAATATTTCATCCAACTTTTTGAAACAAATTTTTTAAATCGATGCCTTGATAGTGTCATTCTGGGCACATACTAGTTACTTCAAATACTTGTTAAAAGTTTCAAGACTTTATTCATTTTCAAGTCTTTTCAAAGAATTCCTCAAGAAATTGATAGATATAATAAAAACAAGCCTTTATGTTTCATATCAAAAGTATTAAATGCTTTTATTATACTTATAATACTTATAAATGCATTTTACATGACAATATTTTTTGTACGTTTTCCGATGGCCAATGCAGCTTGACATCTTTAGTTCAACACATTTTCGGATGAAAATCAGTTGTTCTGTACTATCACACTATCTCCTCATTTCCTTGTGTGTTTGGTGTTTTTTTAATGCCTTTTGGTTTGCAACGCAACCTTCAATGCTTAAAATATCACAGTTGGTGCCGTGACCCGGGAATAAATGAGGTCCTATTGAGGCCAACCTTCACTTTCTGATTTCCAACACAAGTTTGATTCTCAGGCAACCACTCATTCAATGAATAATTTCACCAATTTAATTGTTTCCTCGACCTGAAGTGCAATTTTTGGGCTTTGTTCTGTCAACTGAGAGTCTCTGGACTAATTTAGCCTCACTATCCAGAGCACAGCTGTTTATTTCCATGAATACAATTCTTCAAATGATCTGAAGGGTCAGATTAGAATAGACCACATTTTGGATGCATTAGTTAGACAATTTATGAGTTTAGAAAGAGCAACTCAGACAACTTATCGTCTGCTTGATGATGCGCTTACTCTTTAGTTAATTGTGAACATTTAACCTTGACTTACTTAGCATCCAACCTAAATCGTCATCCTCACCATTTTATAAAAATGCTTATCACCTATGAACTCTCACTATTTATGTACTTAAGCTAGTCTGCAAAACTTTTATTGACGTTGAATTGTCAGTGTGGGCAGGAGGGGGGTAACAGGAGTAAGATGTTATTACTGCAGACCCTTCAGCTTACTCTTTTTTTCATTTTACAGTCATTTTAAAGACTACAAACGTAGTATAAACCATAAACGTACAAGATCTAAAAAAAATTTGGTTTGGTATACGTATTGATCATAAATCTTAACAGTTTCTGATTTATTATGTAGTTTAATCTGTTCATACTATAAAAAAATTAACACTGATTAATTTTGATGTAGATACAGGTACCAGTGCTTGTGCCAATCACCGGATGTTTTGAATTATATAAGAATGATGCGACCCACATATTGTTTAATTTTGATTCCAAATAAAATGTGTAGGTTTCAAAAAGGTTATTAGCTTGTGCCATTACAAGAGGTATGACATAATTTCCAAGGTAATTCAAATTAAAATGTGAAAATTTTCAATGAACAGTCTCCACAAACATTTTGAGCACTGTGAACTCTGGGATTTACAGCGTATCAATACCTAAACTAATTTGTTTGATATCCTCAACCATTATCTTACACAGAGATTCCACTCTGCTTAGGAATTACACATTGACATTCTTTGAGCAAAACACGATCTTTGGGGATAATTGCATAATGCACTTAAGGTCATTTTTTCATGGGATCCTGTATTTTCAGTGAACAGTAGGCTCCTTGTTTCCCCCAAAACATCCGGCAGATAATGTTTACGTGGCTGTTAATTTCACTTTGCTGTCACAACACCTTTAGCAAAGAACTGTGGTGGAATCAGCCGAACCTTTCCCATTGATTTCACCCACTCAAATCCTGATAAAAATCCAGAGACAGAAAAATGTTGCAAAGCGAAGGTTTGGCTGAGTTTGGGATAGTTTGCTCATGCACTTTCATGCAAATGAGGTGACATTTTCATTGAATAATTAACATCAAACAATGAGAACATTCAGATTGGGAAAAGCAATAACTGAGAAGTACAGTGTAACTCAGAAAAGTTCACAGTACTCAAAATATTCATGGAAACTCATTGGCTTGAGACATATCAGCGGACAAATCCTGTATTATAAGTAAACAGTACTCAAAAAGTAAAGTTAAAGCCTTGTAGTAGGTAATCGGACATTATTGGAGGGGTCTGGAATCAGGCTGGAGTAATTCAAATATAACATAAAAAGCTTGTTCAAATCTTAACATGAAATGTTCTCATCAAATATTTTGTTGCCTTACATTTTACTGGACAATAAATTTCAAATTTGCCCCATTCTGAAGATGTTTTGTAAAAATAAAATGGCTAAAATTTAGTTTGACACTACACAGAGTCTGTGACACTACACAGAGTTAGTCCGAAAATTTCACAGAACTCAAAAATGTAGTTTATAATCTCAAAACTTTTCAAAAATAACAGATTTATGCCATTTTCAAAGCAGTTATAATAAATATTTGAACCCTCTTTACTAACACTGCACCATGAATAACTCTCTAAATAAATTAGAGAGGTCAGTGGGTGGTCCTAGAACTATGGGTGGTGCTATGAAAATCGAGGTGTTTTCAGCTTACAAAAAGGGTGAGCTTCACTCAAATACAGGGTGGCATGGTGCCGCAGTGGGCAATGTGGCCTTCCAGTTAGAAGGTTGTCGGTTCGAGGCTCACCGGTGACCTTCCTGGAAGGAGTTTGCATTTTCTCCCCGTGATTGCATGGGTTTCCTCTGGGTTTCTCTCACAATCCCAAAAACATGTGATTAGGTTAATTGAATAATCTAAATTCCCCTTAGGTGTGAATGTGTGAGTGTGTGATGCCCTGCGATGGACTGGTGACCTGTCCAGGGTGTATGTGCGCTAGAGACAACTTGAGGCAGTATCACTATGTATCAGATACAAGTGTATCAGAAGGGATATAGTTCACTCAGTCTGATTTGAGAAGAAGGCTGTGTTAGTAGAGGACAGGCATGACGCATAAACTGCACTAACGCCTTTGTTTGATGGACAGCTGAAGCATGACAGGGCTAATCACAATCTCAGAAAAGTGACACTGATGATTCACTTTAGACTATCAGCACAACCGCCGGGTATTGAAGATCATCCCATGCTAATGCAGGAAGCAGTGTCTATCACAGCTCTTTATCACCATATCCAAAAACCAGCATGACAGGGCAAATCTAAAGAACACTTTGTCTCACAAATCTGCCTGTAAGGGTTTTACAGCATTTTATCCAGAATGGCACTCTATTATTAATTACTACAACCACAATGAACTGGTTGGTTGATCTCCGTGGAAATAGATGTATTAGTGTGCCTTGTACAAGCTTGTGTGGCTAGTTTTATGTGATGGTGATTTAATGAGAGGTTTTACATTCTAACTTTCCTGAAATGTAAAGATTAACCATTGCCCATATTTTTGTATTGCACAATTTAAATGCGTTTACTGAATTTGCTTTTAATTATGTCCATGTTTGACATTTTCTATAAAAACCAGTGCTTCTTGTAGGTTTCTAGGATTAGATGGGTGCTCGCAAGCAGCAATGTGGGGTGGGGGGGTTAGGGGGGGGGGGGCTATAAAATTATAAAAAGTTGAAAAGAAACCTTGGAGGAGAAAGGAGGGAGGGGACAGAAAAAGAAGGGGTAGTGAGTGAGTGGTGCTTCTTGAGCATTTAATCCAATTCATGAAGCACATAGTCCTATTTACATAGTCCATGGAAAAATATTTCTATTGACGGATTAAAGGGGTGGGGGCCCTCCTTATTGAGTGGTAGGGGAAACACTGAATCTGAAAAGTCAATGTCCAGTTTTGTTATTCCCAAATGATAATCATGTTAATAAAATGTATGTAATGTACGAATCTTAATCATTATCGCACAATGAATTCCAGCATGGTACTGTTATAGGATGCCACTTGTGACCATACTCATCTTATTGTATTGTGCCAACTTGCAAAGGATCGTGGGTTTTTCAATAGCTGGGCTTGGCCCGTTTGATTTCATCGATGGCAACATTTGCCCCTATTTACATCCCTCACAGTTTGGGCATGGCCCGTTGTGTGCCAACATGCCTATATACCAATAAACAAAGCAATTTCTCAACCCTGCTGCAAAAAGAATACTGTAGTAATAAATGAAACTTTCTGGAAGAATATTAATAAATTCCCCAAAGGAATTTCTAGCTTTTCTAGAAGTTTTTATATCTAGAACTGGTGGGATGACATCATTTTAAACACTGAGGATTAAAATAGGCGCTCACATGCGTCTGAAGGCAGATGCGAACATACATATATTAATTCAGTTTGTTCAAAATACACAATGTAATTAGGTCTTTATTTACTGAATTTCTAATAACGATTGGATAAATAGAGATGTTAATGAACAAGGGGAAAATAAGGGAAAAAACCCTCAAACAAGCTGTATTCTAAAGAACTGCAGACTTCAATGAGAGGTATGTTGTTGTGTTTTTGTTTGTTTTCATCTTAAGGTGTGTTCACATGTCACGTTTAGTTCAGTTAAATCCTTGTGCGATTGCTCAGTTTGTGCAGTTCATTTAAATATTCCACCCGAATCAAAATGTACGCTTTTCTCAAGTACATTTGACTGGACACTTAATATCATCCTCTTTATCTACTATTTAAGAATTCTCTACTTAAAAACAAGTCCAATTCATCAGAGGAAGATTTCTTTTAGCCTCTAATCTTAGGCACAACAAGGCCAAGCATTGCTTGATAGCTTTCTGATGTGTGTTGATGACGTGTGTGTCCTTGAAACCCCACCTGTAGGGAAGTTATCATTAAAACTAAACACTCCCCTACCTGCATCAACTGCTTGTGAATGGCCAATGTTTTCTATCCAAAATGTATTTTTTTTTTATTCTGAAAACAGTATTTTGGACAACTATTTGTATTTTTTGAGCCTTTTTGGAAAATAGACTTTTTATATTATTTACTTTGCATTAATTTTGAAAAAGCTGAATTTCTCTAGCACACATTGTTTGAGAGGCAGGTACACCCTGGACAGGTCACCAGTCCATCGCAGGGCAACATTCACACCCTAAGGGGAATTTAGATTATTCAATTAATCTAACCGCATGTTTTTGGGATTGTGGGGGAAACCGGAGCACCCGGAGGAAACCCACGTGAGCACAGGGAGAACATGCAAACTCCTTCCAGGAAGGTCACCGGCGAGCCTCAAACGGACAACCTTCTAACTGGAAGGCCACAGTGCTACCCACTGCGCCACCTGTAAAACTAACTTGTCTATTTTTATTTATAAATAGTTTCTGTGTTCACAGTTTTATATTCTTTGACTGTAATTTTAGAATGGAGTGAATAACTTTAATGATTTTATTCATCATCTTGGAACTGGTGACATAACATGATTTTCTCTGTACTCTCACTCAAATGTGGTACTCAAAAAAGTACAATGATGTAAAACATTCCTTCAACATTGTAACAGTCTACACTAGCTGCAGTGTCCTTACTGGTGCCTTCTAGTGTTTTAAAGTCTATTTTTGGTCCACTAACAAGTGCTATTATATGAGGCTCCAATTGTGTGGTTCATTGCAGCAGTGGCCTTTGCAGAAAATGCATTAAAGTCCCAAGTGTTCATTCAATTATGCGAGTACGTGGGGTTTTGATCAGTCACACTGTAGCAGAGCCAAAAGTCACACCCTATTTTCCTGCTGGTGTTCATGGGATCGATAGAGGTTAACTGTCAAGTAACCCTCCATGTTTTGTTTGTGCATGGTTCTGTGCTTTTCTCACTGTGTGTGCGAGGACAGAGTGTCTGGTACAGTGCGGTGTACTGCTGTGAGATGCCGGCTTACCCTGTAATGATAAGAGAGTGCAGAGTAATTACAGGCACTGCTTCAGCGGGCAGCCAAGGGCATCTGCGATTCCCTTTCCTGACTGAGGCTAAAGTACCAGGGCTTCCCTCAACCTTTATTAGGACTCCCCACCACTCTTCTCTGTCTCTCATTCTCTGCATCTCTCAGCAGTTTTTCTTCTCTTATCTCGCACACACTCTTCTTAGATTTTTTTTTCCTCTTTTGGTTTGCCCTCTTTTCTTGGACATTTCTTCTTCTTTCTCTTTCTTAGTAACTGGATATCAAAACATTGCTCTTCCTGAAAGCCCTCGTCAGTTTTTATGTGCACTTGATTGGAATAAAAACATCTGGCAGCATTTATTATGAAAGGTTTGCTAGGAATATGCTCATTTAAATGTTAGCACACTATTTCCTTATTTTTTTCTGCACATACTGCACTGTTGTTTAGTGTTTCTTCCTTGTATTCAGAACAGGACAGTTTGAGATGCTCCTTTTTAATTGCAAACCTTTTTTTTTCTTTAGTTTGCCAACAAACAAAGAGATGAATAGTCCATGGAAAGTTTATTCCAGAGTCAGACCATAAACTCTACCGTCAAGCAAGGTGGTTGTAACATTAGGCTTTGGTGGTGCATTATGCTTCCACCTAGAGCAGCATCACCATATCAAAGTAATTAAGACGTGACTATTAACCATAAAATATTTTCTAAAAACCTTCCAGCAGCCAGAGCATTAAAAATGGGGTGTGGACGAAGATTTAAGAATGACAATGACCCAAAACACCATGGCATCTTGGAGAGCCGTGGAGAGAATTCTCTAAAAATCACTAAACAATGACTAATGACTGAGCATCCTAACAATAGTAAGGCCACCAAGTATCATTTATGCTTTATGAAGAGATTACATTTTTTTTCACTTTTTTTATGTGCAAATAGGTGAATATTGTTTATCTTTTTTATTTTTAATCTGTTTATTGTTGTTGAAATACCTTGCAAACTAACTTTTTGCACTCCTTGGTAGGTTTAACCCCCAAAAAAAAACATGTCACATGTACAGTTTGAAAAAATGTTTTGTACTATATTCATAATACATGCTCTGTGGTGAGGGAAATTAAGTTTTTGACCCCTACTGATTTTAAAATTGCCCACAAACAAAGAGAACCAAACTACCCATCAGTCTTATACAGCAATCAATTACAGCGAATTTCATGCTGTTTGACATCCACTCTACCGTCAAGCAAGGTGGTGACATTATGTTTTGAGGGTCCACATATCAAAGTAGTATGTGAATATTTGCCATCAGATTTTTGCTAAAAACTCTTCAGCCAGAGCATTAAAAATGGGAAGATGATTTCAGCATGGCAATGACCCAAAACACTTATCCATAGCATCCTGGGGAGCCTTGAGAGAATTTGACAATACAAATGGGACAAAATCCCTCTTCATCACTGAAAAGGGTGCAACTTCACGAAATATCCAATGACTGAGCATCCCAACAAAGGTTGGGCACAAAGTACTGTGTAAGTCATGTTCCGCGAAAGGAATTAAATATTTGTTATAAGTGCAAATAAGTTCTTCTTCCTGTCAGTTGATATACATCACAAATTTCTGTCAGTTGAAATTCATTGCCAATAAACTTATGTACATTTGTTTTTTGTGACTAAATGTTCACAATCATTCTTTCATTCATTTTCCAACCTGCTTATTCCCTTTTTTGTGGTCACGGGGCTCTGCCAGCGCTGGTTCACCTACACAATCCCTCCTAAGGGGAATTTAGATTATTAAATTAGCCAAACCGCATGTTTTTGGGCATATTTTAAATAAATTGTAAATAATTTTGTATTTTAAAAACAAGAGCATTGTTTTTAGCATCATATCTCTGCTCCAACAGAATGAATTTGTCTTAAGATCTACTTTGAATTCTCTTTGTGAGAGTAACTATGAGCGATAGTGTGAATGGCAGCAAGTACAGTACAAAACTAGCCTTTTCAAACACAATTACATTTCTAATGCCACATTAAACTAAACGGAGGACCATTTCTTAGCACTCATGGGTATTAATGTTCACAAGGTCAATGAGCCAGACTGTGATGTGTGTTTGACATGACCTTGTCAGCATCGATGTGTAACGTCAAAGAAGCCTCCCCCGAGATGTTCAAAATGAACTTTGAAGCACTGGCAGATGCTACTGATTTTAGCACAGAAATGCTGCAAAATGTACAAAAAAAGTATGTTTTCTTGCTGTTTTGGTTCATCTGCTCATTCATCTGCGGATGTGTTATATGTAAGTATAAAGCAATTTGACTCTCTGGGACGACAGCCCAACAGTAATGGAGCCTTGCCCGCTCATGACGTCAAACCTAGGCACTTAAGTGCTCAGAAATGACTGAGGTAAATGTCTACCTTTGCTGTCTGCCTCTCCTCTCTGCTCCTGCTAACACACACAAACACCCAAACGCACTCTTTCCTCTTCTATGTGTCTTCCTCTTGTTAGAGGTCAAACTCAATCTGTCCTTGTCAGGTTTAATCAAAGTATCCTCAAATTCAATTTCAGCTGCTGTGTGAGAAAGGCTATTAAAGTAGTCTTTGTCATTTGCAATGTCTTTAGGCAGTGAGAACACAGGACCGAGGGGTGTTTCCAAATTTCAATGCTTTTGTTCATCATTCAGGGTAGATACAGCCCAACTGGTCTCTCACTGGGACCAAGATAGCCCCAGGACATGGTATGCATCAAGTATTATTAAAACAAAATGCTGACAATGATTTAAGTGCAATGCCTTAGTGTAAGCCATGAGGAGATGTGTTTAGAAAAATAATTCAAATCTTGCAGGAACCTGCACAGGACACATTTTTCAGTTCCTCTCCTGCAAAGTTTGGTCCTGCTCCTACGATTGTAATTAATATTTGTCTACCACTCCCGCCCACAAAATCCTGCGGATAAACATACTAGTGCTCTAACTTTCAGCACTTAATTCCACATGATCATTTTATTTGTTCCCCTTGTTTCCCTTTGCATAGAAACAAAAGTTCAAGTTCGTTTAATTTATATAGCGCTTTTCACAACAGACATTGTCTCAAAGCAGCTTTACAGTAAACCAACAAGTTTAAACTCAACAAAGTGAAAAGAAATTAATTACTAAGTGGTGTACATGTCCCTGATGAGCAAGCCTGGGGCGACTGTGGCAAGGAAAACTCCCTTTTGGAAGAAACCTTGAGAGGAACCGGACTCAAAAGGGAAACCCATCCTCATTTGGGTAAAAAGAAAGTGAAAGTTTGAAAAAGTTTGTAATGATGTTTTACAGGAGTTACAAATACAGAAAAAGGTTAATCTAAAAAAATTAATAAAAATAATAATATAATAATACATAAATAAAATAAAATAAATAAAAAGAAATGAAATTAAAAATAAAGTTTCATATGTTCCTTTCTTTAGTAATGAAGCAATATCTAATTTTTACAGGAGATACAAAAAGAGACAAAACAGAAAAAGGTTAATTTTTAAAAAATGAAACTAAATAATAATACATGTTCATGTAACTTTATTTATTTCTCAGTAAAGAAAATAGGCCTCTTTCATTATTTAAATATTTAAATGAATAGAAATAAGCTTAAAAATAAAATTTGTATGTTCCTTTCTTTATATTTGTACCTCCCACATCCGCGTCCATGACTCACGGGAATGCCGCTGGAGCGCAGGTCTCTACTTTGAAGTTTTATTTTGAAAGTGTTACATTTTTAATGAGCACAGATTACTGCTTCTTTGAAATATTCAGGTTCTTAATGTTCTTATGGTTTACTAGTTTTTACTACTATATACTATTTTAATATTGAGTGTTTTAATGTTTTGTTGTCAGTGTCACGATACTTTCTCATTTTGTGTTTTCTGCTGAAACACTCTTTGTATCAGTCACAGTGACAAGGAGACTACATAACAAAACTAAACATGCCCTAGCAACCAAACACATAGCTTAGCAACCATTTGTGAATAATTCAACCTCTTCAAGAAATGGCTTTTGGTTTGTTTGTCTATCACTTCTACATTCAGATATTTAATGTCTAAATCAAGCAAATACCAGTTGAGTTTTTCAATTCTTTATAACGTTTGAACAGAAACACTTGAGATTCAATTCAAAAGATCACCTTGTATTTTCGTCCACGTCTTACTGTGAACTGGGTAAACACCAAATTTCACTTTAAAATTCTTAATTGCTTTTGCACCGCATAGTGGTGATTGCTCTTTTAAAAAATCTTTTTTATCAATAATCTCAGATGGATTCGATGCCATGTGGATATTTTGCACCAGAGTGAACTGACTCAGTCTAATCAAAGCTATCATTTATCTCAATGCTGCCTCCTCTCTGATCTCTTGCAGGCAAATTTAGCTCTAATCTGATCTCTCCCAAACTGACGGAAGTTTTTTTAAGCCGCTAAGTCCAGCACCCCAACCCAGAGGCAACGTAGATTGAAGTGCTGAAATAAAGCTTCAAAACAAAAGCATCAATCCCTTCAGCTGTAATTATCTTTTTCATCTGGAATTAAATTCCTGATGGATTATGAAACACTTCCCAATCTTTGGTTGTGTAACGGAATAAGCTGATGTTTGTATGTTTGGTATTCCAATTTTCAACAAAAGCGTCTCAGAAACTCATTTGGCTGCTACAGCAGACTCAAAACTAATCGGATATTCATTTCATACAGATGCCTGGGAGCAGTGATTGGTGTTTCTGAAATTTAAGAGATTTCTGGACAGTCAAATAAAGCCCTGCTTTTAATTTTAATGGTAACGTAATGTAGATTTAATACTTTCAAATAAGCTCATTCAAAAAATAGGGCACATCATAGTGATTTAAGATTATTTAAGATTTTACCTTTTAAAGAGTTTTTGTGGCAATGCTAGATATAATTTTCAAGTACAACTTCATCTTTAATGAATATTTTGTTTCATTACTTTACACAGTAATTCCATAGCAAACAAATAAAAATAAGAAAAAAAAATAAATTTTTACTGCAAAAATGAGTATGATTGAGTATGAACAGTTGTTATGTTTTATAACAAAATCAATCCAATATAAGATCAATACTATGTTAACATTTTATCGAGAATCCAGGCAAACCTCTCTTAAACCTTATAAACTGATCCAAGCCCTTTTTGTACCATTTTCTTTTTGTCCTTTTTTTGAGGTAAAACACAAGCCATATCACAGGTCTTGTACTTCCAAGGGTTATCCCTTCTTTTCACCACTAGATGGCCACGATTTGGGGTCTGTAAAATGAAAGTAAAAGATGCATTTTCTCACATTTTCATTTAAATTACCTTGCAATTGATAATTCATAATTCTTGTAACGTACATTTAAATCCAAAAATATCAAAGCCTGTTGAAATCAAAATTAAACAATAGGTGGCACTGTGATTGGCACACACATCAATGAGCGCAGAGACGTTGTTGGTGTTAAACAGACCTTGTTGGTGAAGCTTGAACATCTTCAATTATTTGCTAAAGGCTGCTTCTTGGAGGAAACAACTGACTAATGTTGTGTTCCTGGCCTCAGCTAATGTTAACACCATTAAAACGTGTGCAATTGAGGCCATTAGTCATTTATTCGACTCAAAAAGTCAATCAGATATTTTCCCTCCGCCGTTAACTGCTGAATCAATAAAGAAAACCTTCCAGGAACTTGATCCCTGCAAGTCTTTAATTTCTGCCATATTTACTCCTCTCTCATGTTTTCATCCACTTTATTGGCAACCGCACAGATTCATCGGTTCACTTCGGTTCGCTTTTTTTTACTTTTTACTCTTTTATTATCAAATAAAATAATAACGGTGCCTCCCAGCAACAGTTCGATGCACATTATGTATTGTATGTCTTCGGTCATCTCACTTTTTGCAGCATTTCTTTCTTCGTCTCTGCATTACTATGTCTACCTCTTTCATTCTGACCCCTGGCACTCTCAGTACTCGGATGAGAGGCCACCTAACACTGTGCAGTGTGATCAGGTGTTGTTGAGTAAGCAAGATAGACAGGCCATCCTCAGCGGTCAGCTTAATGCTGTCCTCCTCCAGCGCCACGTCCCAATGCCCCAAGCGACTCCTTTACACCGAACCCAAGTGAGCGAGCAGAACTGCTGCATTCTCCTTGCTGCATAAGGGTCTCTGCTTAAATGTATTATAATCTGTTTTGCCATTAGCGATTCGGTTTCTAACATATAATTACTAATTGGCTAAGAAGCCAAACATGAAGAAAGCTTTCACTGAAGGAAGATGTTGTTAGTGGTGGTTAATGCTGTGAAAACACTCTTTGGCTTTATTTAAAGTGACTTAGATGTGGGTTTTGTTCACACACAATTACTTTTTTAATGACCCCACATTCAATCGCTCTATCCTTCTTACAATTCTCCCAAATGGCACCATCAGTTAATGTTTTATTAGGCATCAAAGTGGTTTAAAAAGTGACAGTGTTGGTTATTATTCAATGTATGCTCTTTTAACAATGAGGCCTTTTCTCAGTTTTGTCTGTGGTTAATTAAATCCAAATATTCTCTAGAAGCAAAGTGCTTCATAAATCTTTAAAGGGGTAAACGATGTCTGCTGTTTAGAGAGTTTGGTTTACATTTCTCTATCCCCACTTTGCATGAAATTGGGCACTGTGCATCTGAGAGGGTGGTCATCGATTAATCAGAATACATTAATGAGCTGGATCGATCGAGAGACTGGTAGACTCAACGCCGACCTTAAGGGGTGTGAGAATGCTGCACCATCTTAGAGAAAAAAGACTTGGAGAGACAGGTGTGCGAGACTTAGATAGATGTGAAGGGTGTTGTGGGTACAGCAGGAGCTTGACATTGTTATGATGGATGCATATGGATCACTGATCTGATGATGCAGCAGTGATTCCATGATCCTGTACTGCTGTGGCTCGGTGACACTCTCTAATTTGTCATTTTTTGGCCTGTTTGGGTTCACTTGAAGCTCTCTCGCGTGGAAGCTCTAGCCTGAACTGCAACACTTGGTTGGGCCAATTCGAGGATGTACCATATCTCATGTTTTTCAGTGATGTATAGGTAAGGCTCTTTCTATGAAGGGTCAAGAAACTCTAAAGCGTAGATAATGAAAGTGTCTGCTTGGTTTCATTAATTCTACATTGTTTCAAATTAAATAAAGAAGTTTAGTTTTGATCTTCCAGATTTTAATGATTCAGTCACAATGTGTTGGTCATTTTTCATGGCATCGAATGAAAACAAGCTGTATCTTAATTAGTTAAGGACCAATGTTAGTCCTGTCATTTTCAATTCCAGGCAGGACTGAGTTCGGATTGGGCCATTGACTACCGACACATGAAATCTACTGTATTTATTTCTCTGAAGATGCTATCAGAACAAGAAAATGTCTCTGCCTTGCTAATCAGCAAAGTTAAAAGTTTGGTGGGTGACCCAATCCAAAGTCCCCATTGACTTTCCTTTAATCCATATATGCATCTACAATTGTGGCCTTTTTAGAGAAAGAGTCAATGTAGCCAGATGGCATTTGCTCACCCCCCCATCCCCCTTTCTTTCTCCTATGCCTTACCTGCCCACATTTACCATCCTCTCTTCTCCATGTAGCTGTATGCACGGTTTTTATTTCTTGGCTCCTGTATAGCTACTAAAAACCTAGAAAATATGCGTGTATCTTTGTTACCATAGGATTAATGTTTTAAATAAGAATCCTTTTTTTTGGAAACATTTTGAACTGAAATGCTACTGGTCTAATTGGATGCAATGATTTATGCTAAGCTATGCTAAAAGTGCTACTGAACGACTTAGTGGCTCCATAATGGTTAAACACTACTTTTTATCATGGACGGATATTGAGAATGAGCCGATGTAAAAAATAACGATCAATTAAATAGGGTTGACCTGAAAAGAAGGATTTAACCTTTATAAGTCTCAGAAAATCACACAGACTGTTTTTAATTTGGTAGGAATAACGTAACCCACCTATTGTTTAATTTTTTATTTCAAATATAAAGTGTTGGTTTCAAAAAGGATATGAGCATTGATATTTTTAGTTTTACACAAACATTACAAGTTTTATGACACATAATTTGCAAGATAATTAAAATTATACTGTGAGAAAATGCACATGATCGTCTTTCAGTTTCATTACACAGGCCGCAAATTGGGGCCATTAGTGCCACCCAGTGGCAAAAAGAAGGGGTGGTTCTAGTAAGTGCAATAGCTGTGATATGGTTTGTGTTTTTCAAAGTTCAAACAAAAAAGTGTTTGGAACAGTGTATAAGGTTTAGGAGAGGTGTGACTGGATTTTCTGGAAAATAATAAATGTTTATATTTTCTCAACACTTTTGATTTTGTAATAAAACAAATAAAAATGTTTGAACTCAATTTTTGCCTGCAACTCCATTTGCACAAATTCAGCCTCAATCACTCAAGGAACCTCCACCGCTTTACTTTACCCAAAGAAACTCTCCAGCCCTTGAAGATCAATCTACCTTCTGCTATTAGTCCAGAAAACCTGCTGTCATTGTTATGCACCCCAGTTTTCATGCATCAATGTAGATGGGTGTACCTGGGCTCCACTAGTTTCTGCCAGTTTAACGGTTGCACTAAGTTTCCTTGGGTGAACCACTGTGTCTGTGATGCTCAACGTCCCCAGTTATTTGTGCTTCTTCTAAAGAAGCACATCTTGACCTCCAATATACTCTGAAATCTTTATCAGGGGAAGACCTTGTTGATGCAACTTAACTACCTTGTGTTTTCTTGCCATGACAAGCCATCTACACAGCTGTATCTTTTTCACTTCATAACTGGGTTTCAATACTATGTGTGCCAGTGTTTGGCACCCATTTGGCTTAATGGATCCATCAAATACCTGACTATAATGCTACAAAATCTTGAATGCACACTGGTTTAAAGGCGAAATGTAGTAGCACAAAATATCGATATTGTTGACTTTTGCAGAGAACTGTATCTAAAAAGGTTAAATTGAACTCTCTGTTCTGCGTCCTTTTGTTTCCCACCTTCTGTTTTTTCCCTAAATATGTGTTTGTTTTTTACCAGCATAACTAAATTCATATAGAGTTCCACCTGCTTCTATTGATTTTAGATTTGATATCCATGGGAGACTGACAATATTAACCACCCAAAGCTTGACCTGCAGGTTGAGAAGCTCTAGTTAAACACAAATTAGCATAGATTCATCCTGGTAGCCAAGCGCAGCATGTTACCCAGCCGTGATTTGCAGTAGAGATGACACTTTGCACATTTTTGTCTGCACAACATTTGCACATTTCAGCATACCACTAAAGCACAGTATGGTAACATTGTGTGGTGTGATAATGCTTTTAGTCGATTTCAAAGTAATGTAAATATTATGCAGGCTTTGGTTTGATAACGAGACAAGGATTACGACCAATCACATAACTTTGGTCAGAGAGGAAGATTATTCGCAGTGACTTAAATCATCCTCTTCATCTCGTCTTGATTCAGGAATTCTTGAGCTTTATCTTTTAACTAGATTTTAAAGTTTGCACGCAAACTTCGATGTTGGCTTGCGTTGGTGCCGTTTATACCTATTTTTTTTTAAATGTTGGCAATTCT
>SRMA01024593.1:0-19692 GCA_007224835.1 Danionella cerebrum | reverse complement strand
TTTCTGCCAGTTTAACGGTTGCACTAAGTTTCCTTGGGTGAACCACTGTGTCTGTGATGCTCAACGTCCCCAGTTATTTGTGCTTCTTCTAAAGAAGCACATCTTGACCTCCAATATACTCTGAAATCTTTATCAGGGGAAGACCTTGTTGATGCAACATAACTACCTTGTGTTTTCTTGCCATGACAAGCCTCCTACACAGCTGTATCTTTTTCACTTCATAACTGGGTTTCAATACTATGTGTGCCAGTGTTTGGCACCCATTTGGCTTAATGGATCCATCAAATACCTGACTATAATGCTACAAAATCTTGAATGCACACTGGTTTAAAGGCGAAATGTAGTAGCACAAAATATCGATATTGTTGACTTTTGCAGAGAACTGTATCTAAAAAGGTTAAATTGAACTCTCTGTTCTGCGTCCTTTTGTTTCCCACCTTCTGTTTTTTCCCTAAATATGTGTTTGTTTTTTACCAGCATAACTAAATTCATATAGAGTTCCACCTGCTTCTATTGATTTTAGATTTGATATCCATGGGAGACTGACAATATTAACCACCCAAAGCTTGACCTGCAGGTTGAGAAGCTCTAGTTAAACACAAATTAGCATAGATTCATCCTGGTAGCCAAGCGCAGCATGTTACCCAGCCGTGATTTGCAGTAGAGATGACACTTTGCACATTTTTGTCTGCACAACATTTGCACATTTCAGCATACCACTAAAGCACAGTATGTTAACATTGTGTGGTGTGATAATGCTTTTAGTCGATTTCAAAGTAATGTAAATATTATGCAGGCTTTGGTTTGATAACGAGACAAGGATTACGACCAATCACATAACTTTGGTCAGAGAGGAAGATTATTCGCAGTGACTTAAATCATCCTCTTCATCTCGTCTTGATTCAGGAATTCTTGAGCTTTATCTTTAATTAGCATTTGCTCACACTTTTTTAACACAATACACAGCTGAAATCCAGTGCTAGGGTAAAACTGCTAGTCAGGGTTGTGAACACCAGTGTTTTGCATTTTCGCCTGTAGGTTGGCATAACAATCAGAAAGCTTCTGTCTCAGTATCAGTGCTGTAATCAGATCGGACACTGTTTTTTTTTTTTCCTCACCCCATTTGGCCAGTGGCAAGGTTACCGGAACTAAAACATGGCCGGAGTCCAATCTCTTGGCTCTGCGGAGTCGCACTCTTTTATGTGAATCATTTTGCAAACATGTATGTCGTCGTGCGAGCAGAGAAGTGGCAGTGTGTCTGAGGGTAATTAGCATCCTAAGGGCAGGTCCAACTGCAACCCAGAATAGCGTGTGCATGTGGGACACTTTGATGGACTGTAAATCACATCGTATAAAGGGCTTCAAGTCGTAAAAAGCACACCTTCCTCGTTTATAAAAGTGTGAATAAATCCTGTAATACTGTAGCGATCGTCACCTATTGCTTCACAAAGACAGACAATATTTCAGCACTTTATCGGTGTGGTGGTAACAAATGAAGGTAAAGTTTGATTTGCACTTACCCGGTCTTTTTTCGGTTCTTCCTCTTCGACCACCACATAACCGTACTTTTGATATGAGGACAAGAATTTGTTTCTGGCAAAGGGACTTGTTGCTCTTGGGACATGGTTTGCGTTTGTTGGTTATCGGTCGGTTGGCCTGGTCGTCCTTGACTGCCCGTTTTTGTCTGATGAGAGAGCTGGCAAGTGCTGCCATCTTCCCCCCCTCTCACCTATGGGAGGGGGGTTTTTGTTTACTTAAGGAACTCTCTCTAGATGGACTTGTCTTATTGCTGGCAGCAATCTGGAAGTAGTCAAACCTTGCAGGATGAGGCAAGAGTTCAGGTAGGTTCCTCACGTGTTTCCTTCAGAAAGTGCAGAAGTTAAGTTCTGGTCCACTCACAACCTGTCCATGGTTTGTCCTTCATCATGTTTGCTTTGCTAAAAACATGATGACACTGTAATAAACCTATAAAATGTAAATGAGTGCAGTCACATTTCCATAAAACTATACAGAACGAGGCTGACAAAGTCATCGCTGCGACATTTCTGACATATTCGTCCTCCTTACACTCCGTTCCTTTCCCCGTGTGTCTTGCTCCTGATGAGAAAATAGTTTAGCACAGAGAAACGCTGCGCTCTCTCACCCGCAAACGGCTGCTCCGGAAAGTTCTCAACAGCAGTGGAGTAGCTGAGCTCATGCACGGAAGAGATCCTGTCAGAAACGGGCAGATGGTCAGCCAGCAGTCCCTATGGCTAACTTTAGTTGTGCTGGGGGGGAAAAATAATCTGGAGCGGTAATCCAGCGCTCCCGCATCCAGAGGCACTTCTGCTTCAGCTGCTGGGACGGACAAAGCCCTGAGTTGCAGGACGAAAGCCGGCAAAAGAAGAATGGAGAAATTTCCCCTCTCCCTCTTCTGGCAAGCGCTATCTCTCCCCACAGCCCTACATTACCCCCCCTCACCCCAAAGCCTGTGAGCGTGCTCGCGTGTGTGTATGTGTGTGTCCGCAAATCCAGTGGCTACCACCAGTAAAGGTGACATTCATGAGAGAACAAGTGAGGGAGGGAGAGTGAGGGAGTGTAAAAGAGAGTGGGAGAAGAACAAGAATGATGAATGAGAACAATGGAGGAGAGAAAACAGAGAGATGAAGGGAGAGAAAAAGAGGAGGGTGAGAGTTAACGGTAGTGTTCTTTCTTCACTCTGCCGTGTCTGTCCTTGATGGATAGAGAGAGAGAGAGAGGTGCCAGCGGTGACAGCTTTCAGTCACCTCGGGAAGAACATCACAGTTGTTCGTCCTGAGTCCGTTATCACTGCCAAATTCACACACTCGTTCATCCCCCTGCTCTGAGCACACGTTCCCGCACAATCACTTTTGGGGGATTAGGATTGTACCACTTTTATTGGTTTAGTGTTCCAGACTCCTCGTGCTTGTGGTATTTGTAAAACGAATCCGAATGATCTTCATCTATTTTTTCACTCTAACCCAATTTTTCTCATTTACTTTATTGCTCTGGATTCTTCATCTCAAAGCTCCTTTTCTCTCTCTTAGCATCACCCCTACCCCCCCTTCATTCTTCTTTCTGGCATCACTGCAGTTTCCCTTTATCTCAGTGTGTTTTCCAGTCTCTTGGCACTCTGCAAATACAGCATGTGAAATGAGCAGGACCAAAGGGGCGGTTTGCTTAAAGAGACAGACAGGCACTGAGCACGTGTCAGGATGGGTGGCTGTCTCTTATTAAGAGTGACAAAGACGGGTAACGGCAGGAGTTCTCACGAATACACCATGCACATGCTTAAATGCCTAGTTAAATCTCATTTACATAGCAGAACAAATTCATTAAAACACTCCGACTTTTTTAATTGTTAACTGTACATAAATGGCACAATACAAAATTATTGAAGGGGTAGAGGGGTGTAATGAATATTATGTCTACGATACGATAAGCATAACAACATCTTACTATTGAAACCAACATTGAACAAAATGGAATTTAAAAAGTTTTAAGACCACAAAGTTAAGAAGGTAAGGGTCTAGTTTGGTCTGTATGAGAGAGTTTGATACCATCCATCCACTAGGGGGCAGTGTTAATGTTTGCATTAAGTCATCTTTTTTACTCAAAGTGATGGAGAGAGCTTTCTTGTTTAAAATGCCGGTAAAGGATAAATGTGTCCTAATACGTAAAACACTCAAGGTAGTTTCAGAAGTGACTAGAATCACAATCACTTCAAGAAGCAAATACATTTCAGCTCCTAGACAATATCTCCCAGTAGCTCCACGACATGAATTGTGACCATTTTGCGATTTATTATTTCACTATATATTGTTACACCCCTATTAAGGGGCCATGAACTCTTCTTTTTAACTTTCTATTTTCACACAATAGTAAGATTGTATGCAATAAGCTGATTTGTGACAGACAATCCTAATCTCTTTATGTTCTAGTTGTTTACTAATGTGCGTTTAAATGCTTTTGAATTTTTGTGGCTTTTGTTGGCTTATTTTGTGAATGTAAACTCAATACCATTTGGTGAAAATGTGATTTTATCCTTCCATTCTGCAGTCCGCAGATTGAAGGGCAAGGTTTCCACAATGATTTCATCCCAATCATTCTTGCTAATTAAAAAAAAATGTCCAGCTTTAAATTTCTTTATGTTCTGTTTTCGTTCTCTTATCTTTCTGCCACTTACAAAATCGAAATGTAATCATCTAAATGACAATAAACTCCTGAGTTGTTCCGATGTTCGCTGTTTCCTTGAACCGAGCCAGAGTAAAGCGTAAATGTCCATGGTCATTTTAAATATTGTGTGTTTTTTGTTTAAATTAGACAGTCATATGTGGCGTTTTTGCTTTATAATTCTATCATTTTCCAAACGTTTAAAAAAATTGCAGTGGATCTTGTCTTTAGCCTCTTGATAATCAACACTTTAGTCACAGGGTGAATCTTAGAGATGTTTGCAGAGCTCTAGCTGCAGTGGATGTGACGTTCCGGTTCACTGGGCTTCTTTTTATACACCTGATATGAAATTTATCCATTATTAGTCACAGGTGAAGCTTATATGGCAAGGCGAAAACACATATTTGCAAAAAGTGACTTAGAATATTAGTAAAAAAAGGAAATAATCCCATAGTAACATATTTCAGCCAGACTTAAGGTCAATTTGTCCACCCCCTTTGTATTGCATTATTTTGTTTATTGGATAGAAGATAATTGAGAATTTTTGATTGATTTTGGTTGGTTTCAATAAGTGTTTTCTCAAGAAAATAGTAAATAATTCAGACAAAATGTGTCTTGAATGACTTCTTATTGTAAGAGAATTGTATTAATCTTCCACTCGCACAAAATCCTTCTCAGTTGCCTTTCACATTCATTAAAACCCTAAAAACTATCAATAAGAGCTACCAGCACAGCAGAACGACAAAATTCAATTTAAAGAGCACATGTTGTACTAAGGTGCAGAAACTTTGTAGATATTTGCTCAGCACATAAAGAAATCTCTTTAGTGGTGTTACAACTTCTGACCTAAATTGCACTATGATAGATATTGATTGTATTTGGGGTTCTGAAAAGTTAAAAACCTGCTCAGTGTAACGAAATCCGTCTTGTGGCTGCCTGTTTACCTTGTAATAATGGCAAGATGCTTCTGCTACATAAAAGCTTGCTGCTCTTCAGCGCTTCTTCATAAATACACCGTTCAAGAGTCTAGTCAATCAATCAAATTTTATTTGGCATTCTCACAGAGATCTGCTGCGGAAGCACCAGATACTGACTTGATTTATCTTTGAGTCAAGAAATGACGTTGCCTGAACAGACAAGGTCACAATCTGTCAACAGCTGATTGTCAGATGACAACCAAAGTTCCTAGCCCTTAAGAAGAGGTTATAAAATAGGAAAAAAAGTGGCTTGTCACACTTACAATCCCCCTAAAGGAGCCGGTGGCTTCTCCGCTTAGAGGACAGAGAAAACGTTGACTCTTTTTAATTCCAGCTTTCGCCAAAAATTGGCCACACGCCAATTGACAATTTGATTTGTCCATGCAGAAGCACAGGCATGGCAGCCAAGTCAGACCATTCACTTAAAAGCTACTGTTTTACTTAACTGTCTTGTCTTCCTCTTTGGTGAACATTTATAATGGTATCTGCCAATATTCTTTGCAAAAACATCCAAACTGGTTTGACCCGAGATTCAATATCTTTTCAGACTGGTACCACTAAAGGAATTTTGAGATATTGCTAGGAAATTTTCCAGAAATTTTTAACTGATCACACTTGTGGAGGTTATCAGATTGTACAAGAATATGCCAACCAAAAGTATTTGAACCCCAAGCTCTACAAGAGCTCCAATATCATTGACAAATAATGATATATAATTGAAATAAATGAGCAACAGCAATGAAAATATCTCAGGAATCAGAGAGAAATGGAGTTTGTTTGTGTTAATCTAGAACATTTAAAAATGTATCACATCCGTGACAGCTGCCTAGCAACCAAACTTTACCCTAGCAACCAAATTCTCTTTAGCTTTATCTCAGCTTTGGTAAATTATAAAGACATGTGGGTTAGTTTATCTAACTTGTAGAGACAAAAGGAACATTATATTATGTCACTAACCCCTCTAAAGTAACTGTTTACCATAGCAACCAATTATATCACTATTTCAGCTAAGGAAAAGCATAGAGTTACGGTAAGTGGTTTTAATCAATCATATTGTCACTGGTAACATTGAATGATGTCACTGACTCCTCCATAGCAACCAAAAATTCTACCTTCACAGCTTTGCTTATGAAAGTACTTTACAATACAATTGTTTCACAGCTATGACCTTCTGTCATTGTTTCACTTTGTTATGTTAGTTTCCGTCATGGTAAAGATGATTAAGGTTTGTTGGTTTGTTCTAAACCAGTGGTTGTTTTTCACAATTCAGCAGATTTATGAGTTGTTCGCTTCTGTCCTTATTCGCTTAACCTTGGTCTCCCTGACAAACATGGACAACCCTCCTCTCCTGTTACCCCGTGTGTCTCCATGCCCCAGCCCAACATATCTGCCCCAGTTCTGTCTCCATGCCTCTTCCAGTTTTTTATTCTTCCTTCTGTCTGTCTCTCTGCTATACTCATCGTTGCACAAACACATGACAGGAGGCATTCTTCATAATCCTCTCTTCTATTATGTAAGGACACAGAATAAATCTTCCCCTCTTTTGCTATTTCAGACATACTACTAATAATTCGCTTGACCTCTGGGTTAAGATCTCATTAGAACAGAGACAAGATGAGATTTTCAGCTGCTCTGCTGTTTACCAATTTTATAATTAGGCTTGAGTTATTAATGTGCTTCAGTGCTTTTGATATCAGTGAGCGAGAAGAGATTTGTAAGATGTGAGAGTGATTGATTCTGTAAAACAGATGAATTTGCAAATGTGGTCTGCGAATCATTCCAAAACTCTTTGTTGATGAGGTTTCATTTTCATTTGTGACAATTATTTAAAATACAGAAGGGTAGTTGCGAAAAAATGCTTTAACCAAAGAATGCTTTCAGAAAAGATTGTACATATTTCTGTTTCTATATATTAAATGAACAAAAGAAAAATCTAAATGAAATACGTGGTGTTACTACTTTTGCCACCAAACCCACATCAATTCTTATTGGTGCACAAAGTTGAGGATTTTCTATGATTATGTATGTGTTTGATCAACCATCCGTGTCACACCTAGGATGAAACCCAGTCATGAGCTGAAACAGAAACAGCTGTGTAGGAAGTTTAACACTTAAGGTGATAATGGTCTTTACAAGTTGCGTTCCGTCTAAATGTTCTAAGAGGCAAGTACTGTAAGTTATTATAAACGGGAAAAGGCCTAATGCAGTAATTTCCATTTTCTTTTGATATTTGGCACCAGTTTATTAGGAATTGACAATTTTGTTCTCTTGGAGAGAAATGGTGCTTTATTGCATTTAATTCACATCTTTGGATGGAAACATGGCTAATGAGAGCACAGACTTGATAGTTAGGGTTAGAGTTCGGGTTAACTATAACCCTAACCCATACCTATACCATATCTCATATGATGTCTATCCAATGTCTTACATGTTGCAATAATAACAATACTTTAGCCAGACCCCGATCTGGTACGTGGTTGCCAGATTTGCCAGGCAATGCCAATCTTGGCCGAATTTTTCGCTGACTCAGTTATTACAACATATTCTACACTCTGGCCATCCGTTCGCCTCCAGACCTCTCATTAGAGCCTGATCATGAATTTGTGGTCATTCTGTCACTGGAGGTGATGAATGACCGAAACACAGGTGCATGCTGATGAACTTCCTCTCAACTAGCTTTTGAAGTGAGACATTTTGATCAAAGTTAACTGCTGGCTATTTTAACACATATTTCTAGAATAGTTTGGAGTTTTATTTAGTTTTAGTTTAATTTGAAAGCAATAGCATTATTTAAAACGTACTTCAAAGGTCTCTGAAGCGAGGTATCACCGGACAACCTCTTCCTTGTTACCCCATATGCCTCCATCCAGTATCTGCAATTTAAATACCTCTCTCACATCTCCAGACGTAACAACATTTGAACTCCTGATTTTAACAAATGAAAGAATCCACTTTGTTTAGTACGTGTTGTCTCTTCTATCTGACTAAATCTGGAGAAAGAGAGAGAGAACTCTTTTATCCCCTCTAAACAGCCTTGGCAAAGTGCTGATGGAGATAGTGGAGAGGAAGAAGCAGTTAAGTCCCGTGGGTGGAGGTGTGTGTATAGGAGAAATGTGGAGACAGTGTTTTGATAACAGTGTTGTGCTGTAACTCAACATGTCTGTTTCAGTATCTAAGGAAGCCAAACTGGTGAACTCGAGGCAAACAGATGAAGAGATACCGCTCAAGTCTGAGACATAAAGGAATTAAGATGTGAACATAAGAAACTCGTGTGTAAGACAGGCCTCTCGAACTACTCGAACGACATTTCACTGAAGAAATAATCATGTTTATTAGTTATAGAAATTTGATTTGCCTTTTTACCTTGAATTAGAACAAAGAATGACTTTGAAAGCATGACTATCTGAAACAGTGACTGTTGATTAATTGAGCGATCATTTGTCTATTATTGTGTTTTTATTGTTTATTCCAGCTAGGTAATGTGGTGTCAAACATATTTTTGAAGTGATTAATCAAGAAGCAAGAAGCTTTTAACTTCTTTTTCAAATAGCACTATTGACATTATTTCTTTTTGTATAATATATAATTATAATATAGCTTTGTCTCGTACAATTGTTCAGTTCAATGGAAAACCATCAATCAAAAGAAAAGTATCAAGAACTTGTTTAGAGGAAATAGATCTTCTTTAAAACAAATTTTTAAAAAAGCATATATTTCATTTTGGAGAAGAGTCAATGAAAAGGAATAACCTCATATTGGTTATAAGTGTGAGTTTTTATACCAGGCTGGCTTCAGTAGTTTCTAAAAAAAATGATTCGGTTCTACAAGTCCTTCTCAAAAAATGTACATATTGTGATAAAGTTCATTATTTTCTGTAATGTACAAATAAACGTTAGACTTTCATATATTTTAGATTCATTACACACAACTGAAGTGGTTCAAGCCTATTATTGTCGGGAAAAGAATACTGAAAAATCATACTCAACAAAAGTATTACATTTTTACTACATTTTAAAAAGTACAAGTATCTGTTCTTGTTAATACTCAAAGAATGATTAAAACGTAGCCCTTTTAAAAATAGCAGTGAGTTTTGTTTCTGATATGAGAACATGCACTTGCATTTTGGTGTGCTGTAGGGAAATAAATTAAATAATAAAGAAGCGACGGAGGTAGTAAAAGTACCATTGCAGCAGTAAACATGTGCTCAAGTCAAAATAAAAGCACACATTTTGAAAAGTACTCACAAATGGTAAATTCTGAGAAAAACTACTCAATTAGAGCAGTGTGAGTATTTTATTCGCTGCTTTACATGTTTTTATGAATCGATTTTATTCACCGCAACAGCTCAAGTAATGTGTATAAATAAAGAATTTTTGAGTATCTTGTAAAGATATCTTCATTGACCGCAATATGTTCCAGTATTTCTGACTTTTTATGTATTTGATAAGAGCCACCTCAAATAGGAACATATAGGAATCAAGTCAAATGTTATTTTACAGCAAGTGAAAGTTTAGTAACTTCTTTCAGATCAGTGTTGTCTTGATGCCGTTTATCATCAGTATCAAAGTGTCTTTGAGAAATATGTGTAATTTATCACCAGAGAGAATGAGACGACAAAAGTGGCAGTTGTTTTATTGGACATTATGACACAGCTGTTACTTTATGATGCATTTATTGCTTCTCTGTAGAAATGGTTCAATCAGGCAATAAATCAGTTTCATCCTCAGCAGAGAAAGCCAACCTTAAGGTTTCTCTTGAAGTTTGTAGTTTTCTCTAACTTTCCTGCTTGTTTTTACCACAGTAGGGTTTCATCGCTAAAGATAAACCTTAAAGAAAACTCTCACTATACCATCACCTCCTCTGTATATAAGAGCCAAACTCACTCAGTTCTCCTTCAGCAGTCATGTATTCCACCCAATTTAACAGATTCTTCAGGGAATCCCATGTCTGCATCAATTCCCAGTTGTTTTTCCAAAGTTTTCCATCATTTTTCATAGAATGTGTTTATGTGTATTCTTTTGTTCATGTTTTCTCTCAAATATGTCACTGTTTGTATGATATGTTTGTTAAGAAATACCTTTTCATTGTCCCACCTTGTCCATCCATCTTTCTGCATGTCTAATCCTCACTTCCAGGTCAAACAATAATGCTGCCTTTTCACCAGATTTTGTGTCGCGCTCTGTGAAGTGTATTTAAATGGCACTCTTATACAGATGCTTCAAAGACACTTCACTGAAAGAGTGTCAGAGAGTCTGTGCCAATCCATCTCCCTCTGTTAAAACGATCATCCATGCGCCTCTTCAATTGTCCGATCTATGATTCACAACCCCCTGACTCTCCATGATAGCTTCTCGCCTTTTTGAATTCTCACATGTGAATTTCTGTCACTCTTTTGGGTTTCCGTCTGGTTCTCTCTGGTTTCCTACTCAACTACTACTCTCCACTACTCATGTGCAACAACTCCTGTTCAAAGACCTCTCTTGGGTTTCTGGTTTCATCCCATTGTTGGCTTTGAGAGAGACTCGATTCTAACTACTGTTCCTTTAAAGCAACGTGAGACATATTGTGTAAATAAACGTATATATACCTCTATTACATCATGTCATCAAAAGAACTAGCTTTTATTGGTCTTTCTCCTTCTCCTCCAAACTGATCCAATATAATTTTTCGTTTGGTCAGATGTATGATGTCCTGTTGGCGCCCAAAGTTTTTAATCGAGACACGATTTTCAGAAAAATTCAGATCGGTGTGTAGTAACCTTGACTGTTGAGAAAATGTTCACTTTCAATAGTCAATAAATCATTTTGTATGAAAACATGTGCCATATGAATCTAAACTAAGTTACATAAGGACAACCTTTTAGTGAAGCCAACCCAATTTTCAGTCAAACCCCCCCCCCCCCTTTAGAACTTCACACATACCATTAATGGGCCATTTAACATCTTATTATAAGAACACAGAGGCTCAAAAGGCTCTATTTGGAATGGGAAGAGCAAAAGTGGCATTAAAGACTGACTGTTGTAATTTGGTCAGCATTGCGGAGTGAGATTAATCCCCTCTATAGTGTTGCACGTCACATCGTTTGTGGGAGTGAGGATGTAATTTGTCGCAATTGTTCAGGGTTTAGATGAGAAGTTCACATCTGTCTAATCGAGTACAAACATGACTAAATGCCCTTGTAAACACAGCCGTAAAGCACAGGCAGCTGCTAATAGAGGATGTTCACCAACAGTCAGAACCATACATCGTTAGGCAAGTGCAGAAAACGGCCAGTTTGTGCTTTCTTTTTATAATTGAGACATTTGATTGAGACATGAAAGCTACTACAGTAAAATGTATTGAAAATGAGAGGAATCAATTCTTTCACAGGTCTGACAGCAGTTCGTTTTAAGATTGATTCTAATGTAAAAGCAGAAATTGAAGTCTTTAGTTACACTCTTATCGTTATGCTTGATTAATGGTTTCTCTTTTTAGGCCTGTTGCTGGAAAGGGAAAGATTTGGGGATCTTTAATGGGTTTTTAAAACCATCTGCTTTGTGTGTGTGCGCTTCATCATCATTAAACACTTGCATAACATCCAGCTTTGTTCTTTTTTGCTCGCGCAGTATTGGGAATCTCCACAAACATTTTAACATCAAATGGCCATTTCTAATAGGTGATTGCCCTTTAAGGTTAAATTTGACAGTGGTATTGTAAAGATCACCTCTATCTTGTGAAAACAGCTCAGTTCAGAAATTTCTTTGGAGGCTGGCCTTTTAAATGATCATACGCCTCCATCATGTTGCCCACTGCATTCACCGCCTGTTATTGAAAGTATTGACAGTTATGTTAATCATAAATATGAGGTAGAAGTAGTCATGCAGTTCAAAAGTCTCTTTCAAGTGTTGTGGGTGGGTGTCGTAACGTGGGTTCTGAGCGTAAGGAACTGGACCGAGGGAAGAGTCAAGAGGCAGGTGTTCCGATTGAAAATGATGTTTGTTTTATTGTGTTACTCGCGAGAAACCATCAAGCGAAAAAAGAGTATCCCAAACAAACAAAGAAAGCCCTCAACAGTAAGGTTAGATCGCTTAATGTCACCAATGAAACGACAAGAAGCTTGAGCAACACGCTCATGTCACTTCCCACTACGGCCTGTGGTCACCTGACCTTCTCACATGGGCCTTAGCCGGGCCTTCCCCTCCCTCGATGATGCTGCCAGGCTTCTTTAAATAACACAATCCTCAAAATATAAACCAATCATAAGTAAACACATCATAAAGAAACTAGATTATCAAATTAACTCATGAATTAACCTAAAACAAGATACAAATAACAACACTTGACACTTGACATATGAAAATACATAAAAGACATAACCAAATTAACACATGAGCTCCTAATACAAACAAATCACTAACTTCGAGGACAACACAATACAAACAGAACAATAGAACAGGGGTAATGGCAGAGACTGACATATTCACAATGGGATCCTAAGGTTTGTGACATCACAAGTATAGCAATCTGAGAATGACTTTTTAAGCTATTAAAGATTTTAAAGATGATGTAACACTTTCTAATGTCACAATTCTCACATGAAGAAGTTATTTCAAGCTATTATTAAGTTCAGCAATTATTATTCCTTTTTTTTATTTTGTGTCAATAAATCTAGTTCTATTCACCTTAACAGGTTTCAGACTGCCTGATTTTCAGAGTAGTCGTGTCACAGATCGTTTTACACTGCATACCTGTCTGGGGCAGCATTCATTCTTGCTGAGAATTGCAGAGGACTTTGCACTTTACGTTTCTAAGCCACACATATGCGTAAAGTGATTGGAAAAGAACGAGAGGTCACTTGTGCCAGACCTAAGTGTAAGACCGGAATTTTTATAAAAAATAGGAGCATGCAAATTTTTATTTAATTTATTGGATACAATAATACAGAAAAGAAGCCCCTATTGAACGGAAACCATTGTTGATATTGCTGGCTTTTGCCATGTTGCCATTGATGTTGCGCCCTCATTGGCTGCAGGTAATCATAGATGCTGTTTTCAGTCAGAACACATTTCACACTGCCTGATTGTGACTTGCCGACAGCTCCAGACATTTAGCACGCCAAACATCTCACAACCAGTGTGAGACTCCCCTGTGACTCTCTCATCAGTTCCCTCTGTGCAATTGTCACATGATTAGCATGTGATTCCTCAAAAAATCTGGTCTAAAATTGTGTCTGAAATTGTGGCTAAAATACAGTCTTCTGTATCTTCCATAGCCCTCCTGACACTTAGATAAACTGCGTGAATAAATACTTTTGTTCACTCAGTTACACACATGAAAACATGACTCTATTTAGCCTTTTATGTAGTCAATGCACATGATATGGATTTAATCTTCTTTAATCTGCTCATCAGCAGCATCTGTTAGCCTTATAGTTAACTAAGCTTAATTTCCTTCCACTGAACTGCTTTCATGTTTATTGCAAAGCATCTGTTTTGAGATCACTTTGCATATTAAAAACTACGGAACAAAGCTGAAAGCATTCAAGAGAAGCTCAAAATAAATTAGCTCTGCGTCAAGTCTTCCATTATACAAAATCTATACATTTTTGGTCGAGCAAGAGACGAAGATAATAAGGAAAAATATTTTGTTCCCAATGTAAGCTCAAGGCTAGAATCCCCAGAGAAGGGTTAGGCAACTTGGTACTCGTTTATTCCCTCCAGCATTCATTTATTTTATTATTCTGCACTCTTTCCCTTCCACATCCTTGTCTCTCTCTCCTACTTTTTCTCTCTCTGACTCAGGCATGAATAATTCAAAATGACTGGGCAAATTCACCTGCCGTCTCAATTATCACTTATGTTTTTCCTCTCTTCTTCTCTTGGTTTCTTTGCCACGGCTTTTTATGTGGTGGTTCAGTAGTAACTGTTCCCTGACCTCTTCCAGTCTTCCACACTGCCGTTGTCTCCTGAGAGCAAGTACAATATGAGCAGTACTTGTCTTTCTTTTAAACTCTATCAGCGTGGCTTCTTCTCTGATGTACCTGCAGATGTTTAAGCCAGCACAATCTGAAACTCAGTGGAATATACAAGCACAAGCATACACAAAAACCTGTGCACGCTCAACACAAGTGTGATTAAAATGGTGAAAAGTAAGTACAATATTTTGCAGTTGCTAAAAAGCTTTTGATTATTTTGAAATTCTTAAGGTTATACACAGTGAAAAAGTCAATTACTGTTCATTTGCATTTGTGCAGACTAAGGGTTTTGCAACAGAATACAGCGCACATTCAGTGCCGGGGAGGATTCTTTGAAGCATCTAAGCGAGGCATGTCCAAAGTCAATCCTGAAGGGCCAGTTTAGCTTCAACCTTCACGAAACACAGGCGATCACTCTAATGAAGCTCCTTTTGGCCTGTTTGAAGCTAGACTGCTGTGGGCATTCAAGCAGGATTGGAACTGAAAAATGCAGGGATGTGGACTTCCAGAAATTTCTTTGGACATGCCTGATCTAAGCTTAAACTTGGTTATATTATGAGCTGCAAATATAACAACTTAGCTGCATCAGAGGTAATAAATGAATCAAGGTAAATGTGGAAATATCACAGGTCACATTATCTCAAGGACTTTGTGTTTTGACTTTTGGATATTTTTGTCACTCATTTCAGTGGGTTGAAACTCATGAGTAAAATGTTTATAGCCTTTATTTCTTGAATGGTTGATTGAGTCAAGTTAATAATTATCCCGAACCAAGGATTTTTTTTTTGTAAGACATGCTCTATCTCAAAGTGTGAAACCCAAACTATCTTGTACAGTATCTCTAGAGCGAATGGGGCACTCTCATATCAATCATGGCTAGAATCAATGCAGTCTAGTACAGTCTTTGGGGTCTGGTGAAACCTTTCCAGAGTGCCTTGACTCTCTGGATGGTATGCACTGGATACTTTTTCAGAGAAGATAACACCTGAGAGAAGATCTTTGACATGAAGTGAGTTCCTTGTTCAGTCTGGATGATTTTCGGTAATCCAAATATACAGAAAACGCGCATGATCACCCCGGCAGTGATTCTACGCTGTGCAATAGAAGCTAATGTCAGTTAGTTCTTGGCAATTGCGCATTCAAAGCATTTGTATCAGTTGGTACCAAAGTATAAGTTTCCCCCCAAGCTGACACATAACAGGTTCTACAATAACAAGCAAGGTTCATTTGAACCGGGTAGATATAGGATTGTATTGGAATTTTAGCTGATTTTTTTTTTTTTTTTTTTTTGTTATTGTCACTCAATGAAGTGGGCATAAAAATCACGAAGCTTCACCTGGACATCTCTATTGAAATCTTTCCAATTAAATTAAAAAAGACCTTAAATGCTCATGAAGATTGCCCAGAAAATAAAGGCACATTTTTTTTCCTGCTCTTGGGTCTGTTTGTCTCTGCTTACCCTGCATAAAACTGTTTTGTTTTCTCCTCTTTGTCAAAAAGTGTGGTTTATACAATCTTTTTAATGTTAATTCTGGCTTTTCTTCAATATCTCATTGATTGTGATGTTCGTAATCCCTCTTTCAGTCACAGTTGGAGTCTGAATTTCTCTTTTTGAGACTCAAGTTTTGCATCAATTGAATGCTATTCTGTAAAGTAGAGGCAGTGCTGTTTACTGAAATCTTTGTTGAAAGCCCTTCCCATGGGTTCATAAACAATGCCCCTTCTATCTCCTTGTTAACAGCACCATTGCATAACCTGCCACAAAGCTAATGCGAATAGAGTGTCCAAGTGAGTCAAAACAGGACCAGCAAGGATCCTGCGAGGTCACCATGGTAGTACAGAGCTGATGCAGAAACAGCTGTCAAGACCCTGCAATTTAATACGACGGTTTATGCTGCAAACCAGTTTATGAAATTAATCCCATGTTGCACAACATTTAACAGCTGCCTCATCTTTTTGTTCATGTGCACTGAGATTTGCTATTTTAGAAGTCAGTTCCATTCGTGGCCATGAAAAGGTTTGGTGCTTAAATTCAAATAAAATCCCGTAGAGAGTATTACAGAAGTTTTTGTGTTTATCAAAAACACTAATGTGTCGGATAACTCTCCTTTAATTTCCTTAACAGTAAACCGGTGTAGAATTCAGATTAAAGAGTCTGGCATAACATAATAACATTTTCACACCTGGTGAATCAAGTTAATAAAAAAGTGACAGGATGTCCTTTTTAAGCTGCAGTGTCTTTTTAAAAGCAAGATGCTTGCTTTAATTGTGCTCCTTTTGCCCTTCATGTGCTCTAGCTGATATCTGATCACCTCTAAGATCCATTAGAGCTACAGCCTATTAAAGAGCACACCTCGTATGCACCACAAAAGCCAGTGTCAAACAGACATATACCAGCAGGGACAGTGAATATAGATTCTAATACGAGATATACTGATTTGATTGAAAAAATGCAAATCAGTCTCCATTTGCTTAGAGCTCCACAAGAGTGCGTGGGTGAAAGATAGAAGGCACACTGCAGTATCAGAGAAGTAGATTTTCTCAAGGGCCTCCCCCTTCCCATCCTCCCCATCTATCAGTCACTTCCTGTTACCTGTGAATGAAGCCCTTAAAGCCATGTTGAGGTGACTTGAACTGTCAAGTCACAACATTCTCTTGTCTCATCTGCTCAACAACAAGCAGCATATCTGTAAACTATTACATCACTTCAGATCTTAAAAATGCGCTGAGGAAACGATTCTGTCTGTGTCTTCAGAGTGCCCGTTGGTTCAGCAAATTAGAATTGATTGCAACTGAGATTTATTTGAACTTTTTTTTCTGTAATTTAATTGAGCTTTAATTGTTTTTCGCAATCTTTTGATGAACAAAACCAATATTTCATAGATTTAATTCAGGTCCTGTAATAGAAAAAAATATTTTGAGTCTTCGATAGATTCTGAGGTAGAACAGGAAGTTGCATCATAACCAGGAATGTACAAGCTCTTAAACTGAAGCTGCTGACAGACATTTGGTCTCTGCTGAGGTGGCTGCTCTTCATTATGAATCTTCCATTTTTTATTATACCTTCTTAAGCGTTGCTTCCAGAGTCTTCTATAATGGGTCATGATTAATATTTTGATAACGGTGCCTTTAGGATCTTAATGTGATTTGGCCATGTGTTTTGGGTCATTGCCATGCTGGAAAACCTTTTTTCCTATTATTTGATCCTACCAACAATAGATATGTACACGCAGATACTTTATAATGGCCTTTTAAGTACGTCGTCATGGCACCATCTTAGTTCTGGACAGGAAAGATTGGTTATTGTATCTTTAATAGTAGAATGCCCATATAATATAACATAACACAACACAACTCAACATAATATGGTCTCGAAAGTCGGATGAAAATTAAGTGAGTTATGGTATTTTTTTCGCTGGTAGAGTTCAGCTTCCATTAACCAGTGGAGTACGTCGACATCACTTGTGTTACTAAGATGGCGAGCACTCTGTCGCCACAGGTCCAAGGAATGGCCCCATTTCACGAGGTATCTACGTATAGATATCTATGCTACCAACTGTCACTTTTCCATACTGCTGCATGGCAATTGCCATATAGTCCATTCACTCAGTCTGAACCAGCTTCATCACTTGCACCTTCCTACCCTTCACCACTTATGGGAGGGGGGTGGGGTCCGAGCAAGCCAGCAAGCATGAATGTTCATTCCCGCCACACATGTTCATGTAGGGGAAACTCCTAAAATAATGGTTTATGTCTAGAATATTCAAGTAAAGCTCCAGGTTTACTTATCTTATTTTATTTATCCACATCAAGGCATTCTGCGAACAGCTAAAGGCCAAAAAACATGCAGCCTAATTAAGCTAACGTTACAACCAACGTTTTCTTAATTTCTTCCGTTTCCATGCAAAAAAAACAGCTGTACATTTTTGATCCTTTTACATCCTTTACCAATAAAACATGCTTTCAATCTACAGCGTTAAACATTTACTAAACATTAGTCGCAGTTTTCCTAATATTGGAAAATAATCATTTAGAATTTTCAATAAGTGAAAAAGAATTGCCGCCTCAGCATCCAAATGGCTTTGCATTTCTTACCCTGCTGTCAAGCCACAAACTCTCTGCGAACATTTATCTGCGCTCGGTGGCACTGCTGTGTGATTTTCTCTACCAAGCAGCAAGTCTACCCTCCAAGGGTAGCACACCATGCCAAACGTGATGCCTCAGAACCATAAAAGAGAGACTACTGAACTGGAATGATGGGAAATAGATTTTTTTTTTGTCTACTGCAACCAGAAGGAAGAAATCTTAATCTCTTGGTAGGTAAAGAAAAAGAAGTTTCAAGAGACACGTGCCATGTTAACGAGAGCAAATGGAAGAAAGAATAGAGAAAAGAATATCCTGACAAATCATAATCCAGTGTTCGTCCAAGCAATTTTACTTCAAAGCTTTCGAGGGTTGAGCAATTATTGCATATCCCCAAGTTTCCTTTGGATGTGGGAGAAATATATAATTTAAGACATTTTAATTAACATCTCTCATCTGCTTATGAAGGCAAGAAGGAGTTTCAATGCCAGTTAGTTCTTCCCAGCTTTGAGTCAGTGTATCTCACACGCACAAGTGCTCCTTCATTTTTCAGGCCAATTACAGTGAAGCTGAAGTCTCTGAATTGAAGCCAAACCCTTGGCTTTGAGAAAACGAGCAGAAGGCTTAAGAAACAGAAAGAGAGATGCTGGCACAGTCATCAATGAAGGATGAAGGAAAAAGAAAGAATATGGTAACAGTGGGTTCGATGATTCTAATTTAAATGTGGTGTTGAATAAGTTACGTACTAAATGAATGTCAGTTCATCGTGGTGCGTCACAGTTTAAGCACAAAAGCTGCTCTTAAAGGAACTTAAAATGTAAGTTTAACGTACACTTGCAAAAAAGAAATAGCAGCATTGACAAGATTGTCTAGCAACAAACGCTCCATCTCTCCTGGAGAGGTGGGAAGCAGAGAATTTGTGCACACTACAGGCTAAAACTAGCCCCAAGAACCTAGAGAAATTATTAAATACTAGTGGTGTAACTATATTTGGTGGTACAATATATTGCAATACAAAATTGAGATCTGAAGTGTATTTGCTTCTTCAAGTGATTGGGATTGTAGTCACTTCTGAAACTTCTTTACCTTGTCTTCTTGTTTTGTCTTATTTGCTCGGAGACCATTGTCCTTTACTCACATTTTAAATTGTGAAAGATTATAAAATTAGTTCTCTTCGTCACTTAAAGTGAATAAGAGGACTTACTGCTAACATTAACACCACCCCCTAGTGGATGGATTGTATCAAATGTTCCCTTTCAGTCGGTCCCGGAGACGTTAGTCGGGATTAGACCGACTGAATGGGAGCGAATCACCGTGAGAGCGACTGACGAACATATTAACGGGCAAATTAATTTGCAGGCGAAGGTGATTGATTAGCAATCAGCCGGGTATAAAGCCGGGCGTGCCTAAGCCTCAGTATGCAATTTTCCTTCGGAGCTGACTGAGTGAGACTCTCTCTCCTGAACTTTGACGCTTCTAGCTTGAAAGATCAGCAGGTTGCTTACC
>SRMA01024591.1:0-14104 GCA_007224835.1 Danionella cerebrum | reverse complement strand
CTTCTAAGTGGAACATCGCAGAAACATGGGAGTTGTTTTATATTGATCTAGGTTGAATTTAGATTACAACATGATGTCACTAACTCATCCATAGCAACCAGATTATTTACCATAGCAACCAAACCGGATAATCTTTATCTCCGCCTAGGAAAATGCTAGAGACACAGGAGTTGGTCTAATTGACTTGTAGTCAAACAGGGAACCTTATATAATGTCAATGACCCCTCCATAGCAACCATACTGGTTACCATAGCAACCTAGTTGACACATCTCTATCTCAGATTTGGAAAACGACAGAGACACAGGAGTTGGTCTAAATGACTTGTAGTCACACAGGGAACATCATATAATGTCACTGACCCCTCCATAGCAACCATACTGGTTACCATAGCAACCAAATTGACACATCTCTATCTCAGCTTAGGAAAATGAGAGAAACACGGGAGTTGGTCTAAATGACTTGTAGTCACACAGGGAACTTTATATAATGTCACTTACCCCTCCATAGCAACCATAATGGTTACCATAGCAACCAAATTGACACATCTCTCTCTCAGTTTAGGAAAATGAGAGAGACACGGGAGTTGGTCTAAATGACTTGTAGTAACACAGGGAACACTTTATAATGTCACTGACCCCTTCATAGCAACCATACTGCTTACCATAGCAACCAAATTGACACTTCTCTATCTCAGCCTAGGAAAATGCCAGAGACACAGGAGTTGTTCTAATTGACTTGTAGTCACACAGGGAACATTATATAATGTCACTGACCCCTCCATAGTAACCATACTGGTTACCATAGCAACCAAATTGACACATCTCTATCTCAGCTTTGGAAAATGATAGAGATACGGGAGTTGGTCTAAATGACTTGTAGTCACACAGGAAACATTATATAATGTCACTGACCCCTCCATAGCAACCATACTGGTTACCATAGCAACCTAATTGACACATCTCTATCTCAGCTTAGGAAAATGAGAGAGACACGGGAGTTGGTCTAAATGACTTGTAGTCACAGAGTGAACATTATATAAAATCACTTACCCCTCCATAGCAACCATACTGATTACCATAGCAACCAATAGACACATCTCTTTCTCAGCTTAGGAAAATGCTAGAGACATGGGGGTAAGTTTGTTTCACTAATAGTGACCCTGGGAACATTCTTTGAGGTAACTGACCCCTCCATAGCAGCCATACTGGTTACCATAGCAACCCATTTGACACATCTCTATCTCAGCTTAGGGAAAGGCAAGAGACACAGGAATTGGTCTAATTGACTTGTAGTCACACAGGGAACATTATATTATGTCACTGACCCCTCCATAGCACCCATACTGGTTACCATAGCAACCAAATTGACACATCTCTATGTCAGCTTAGGAAAATGAGAGAGACACAGGAGTTCGTCTAAATGACTTGTAGTTCCACAGGGAACATTATATAATGTCACTGACCCCTCCATAGCAACCATACTGGTTGCCATATCAACCGAATTAAGACATCTCTCTTTCTGCTTTGGAAAATGAGAGAGACATGGGAGATGGTCTAAATGACTTGTAGTAACACAGGGAACATTATATAATGTCACTGACCCCTCCATAGCAACCATACTGGTTACCATAGCAACAAAATTGACACATCTCTATCTCAGCTTAGGAAAATGAGAGAGACACGGGAGTTGGTCTAAATGACTTATAGTCACACTGGGAACATTATATAATGTCACTGACCCCTCCATAGCAACCATACTGGTTACCATGGCAACTAAATTGACATCTCTATCTCAGCTTAGGAAAATGCTAGAGACATGGGGGTTGTTTTGTTTCACTCATAGTGACACTGGGAACAATCTATTATGTAAATGACCTGTCCAGAGCGACCAGACTTTTTACCACAGCAACGCAATTGCCATATCTTTATCTTAGGTTAGGAAAATGCTAGACAGAATTTCAACTTACTTATATTATATCTTTCAGCTTCCACTTTCAACTTTTGACACTTTCAACTTTCAAAAGTTTCACCTTCCGCTTCCACTTTCTATTTTTAACACTTTCAACTTTACAATGCTTCAACTTTAAACTTTATACGTTTTCAACTTTAGAATGTTTCACCTTTCAGCCTCCACTTTTAACTTTTGATATTTTCAACTTTACAATGTTTCACCTTTCAGCTTCCACTTTCAACTTTTGACACTTTCAACTTTCTAATATTTTAACATTCAGCTTCCACTTTCAACTTTACATATTTCAACTTTACAATGTTTCAGCTTCAGCTTTCAAATTTTGACACTTTTCAAATTACAGTGTTTCACCTTTTAGCTTCAACTTTCAACTTTTGACACTTTTAACTTTCGAATGTTTCACGGTTTAGCCAAGGAATTCAGCAATTTTAGGCATTCTCTTTCAGCTCTCTGCATTCACACGCATTTTCCGCTAGGAAATGCACTTTCTAGTTATTATTATTTTTATTCCCCCCTCTTTTTTATAAGTCAACTACTTCAGCATCCTTTGGCCTAGAAACACCATTCAAACTTTAAAATGTTCAGCTTTTTTCAGACTAGGTTGCTATTACATATCACTTTTCAAACTTTTATACTTTTTATAAAATTTAACTTTATTTAAAATATTTTTCCCATTGAAATGAATGGGAAACACTTCAAATCTCTTTCAATCTTCAGCTTTTTTTCAACCTTCATATCTTCAGCATACTTTCAGCTAGAGCAATCATTCAAATTTTAAACAATTCAACACATTTTCAGCTTTTAAAAGATGTTTTCAGCTTTTTCATATCTTTTACAGATTTTTATTAATCACAGTTTAAGTTTAATGAAGAATTTGGATTTTGACCTAATTCTGCTCCACTCTAGCTTCCACTCTAATTTTTCACATCTCAAACTTCTTCATCAATTCCTCTCTCCTAAACTAAACTTTACCCTTTATACATAAAATTTATATTAAAGTAGTAGAGAAATTTGTCCTCTTTCCAAAGATGCAGTTGTTTCTTTCCTATGACCTACGGTTTTTAAACTAGGAGGGCTAAACCTTAACGAGGGAAGCAAATTGCTCCATTAAGATCAATGCATTTCACCCAGAAAATTATGCTCCAAAGTTTTAAATTAAGGCTTTTTCTAACTCGCCATAACTCCTAGATTTTTCAACATATCGTTAAAAATTTTACATCATAATCTTCATTGAGGCCTTCTGCTTCTCACAAAGAAAGAATCATCTCGATATGTCTTACGGTTCTTCTGTAATGTTTATTTGTTTGAGGCATGGTCAACATCTGAGAAATGTCTCCTCCATTCGAAAAGTGGCAGTTGGAGGCAGCTGTTAATCAACTAATTTGAATAACGAAATTTGATTGGCTTAGCCTTCCCATAGACTCACAATGGGCCATAGAGATGCATTGCTGCCATTCATTTCAATGGGGCAATTGATTCCCATATGATACTATTGTAAAATAGCTTTTGTAATTGGTTCACAATGGAGAGTCATAGCAACATTAAGGATGCATATAACTAATCCAGCCAATCAATGCTTATGATTTAATATTAATTCAACAAGCCACGCCCACTTTTCAGCATCATTTTTGAATGTCAAATATCTTCTAAGTGGAACATCGTAGAAACATGGGAGTTGTTTTATATTGATCTAAGTTGAATGTAGATTAGAACATGATGTCACCAATTCATCCATAGCAACCAGATTAATTTCCATAGCAACCCAATTGACACATATCTATCTCAGCCCAGGTAAATGCTAGAGACACAGGAGTTGGTCTAAATGACTTATAGTCACACAGGGAACATTATATAATGTCAATGACCCCTCCATAGCAACCATAATGGTAACCATAGCAACCAAATTGACACATATCTATCTCAGCTTAGGAAAATGCTAGAGACATGGGGGTGAGTTTGTTTCACTACTAGCGACCCCGGGAACATTCATTGAGGTACCTGACCCTCCATAGCAACCATACTGGTTACAATAGCAACCCAGTTGACAAATTTCTATCTCAGATTTGGAAAACGACAGAGACACAGGAGTTGGTCTAAATGACTTGTAGTTACACAGGGAACATCATATAATGTCAATGACCCCTCCATAGCAACCATACTGGTTACCATAGCAACCAAATTGACACATCTCTATCTCAGTTTAGGAAAATGAGAGAGACACGGGAGTTGGTCTAAATAACTTGTAGTCACACAGGGAACATTATATAATGTCACTTAACCCTCCATAGCAACCATACTGGTTACCATAGCAACCAAATTGATACATCTCTATCTCAGCTTAGGAAAATGCTAGAGACATGGGAGTTGGTCTAAATGACTTGTAGTAACACTGGGAACATTATATAATGTCACTGACCCCTCCATAGCAACCATACTGGTTACCATTGCAACCAAATTGACACATCTCTATCTCAGCTTAGGAAAATGAGGGAGACACGGGAGTTGGTCTAAATGACTTTTAGTCACTCAGGGAACATTATATAATGTCACTGACCCCTCCATAGCAACCATACTGGTTACCATAGCAACCAAATGACACATCTCTATCTCAGCTTAGGAAAATGAGGGAGACACGGGAGTTGGTCTAAATGACTTGTAGTCACACAGGGAACATTATCTACCGTCACATACCCCTCCATAGCAACCATACTGGTTACCATAGCAACCAAATTGACACATCTCTATCTCAGCTTAGGAAAATGAGATAGACACGGGAGTTGGTCCAAATGACTTGTAGTCACACAGGGAAAATTATATAATGTCACTGACCCCTCCATAGCAACCATACTGGTTACCATAGCAACCAAATTGGCATATCCCTATATCAGCTTTGTAAAATGCTAGAGACATGGGGGTTGTTTTTTTCACTCATAGTGACACTGGGAACAATCTATTATGTAAATGACCTGTCCAGAGCGACCAGACTTTTTTTTACCACAGCAACGCAATTGCCATATCTTTATCTTAGGTTAGGAAAATGCTAGACAGAATTTCAACTTACTTATATTATACCTTTCAGCTTCCACTTTAAACTTTTGACACTTTAAACTTTCAAGTTTCACCTTCAGCTTCCACTTTCTATTTTTGACACTTTCAACTTTACAATGCTTCATCTTTCAACTTTATACGTTTTCAACTTTAAAATGTTTCACCTTTCAGCCTCCACTTTCAACTTTTGATATTTTCAACTTAACAATGTTTCACCTTTCAGCTTCCACTTTCAACTTTTGACACTTTCAACTTTCTAATATTTTAACATTCAGCTTCCACTTTAAACTTTACATATTTCAACTTTCTAATGTTTCAGCTTCAGCTTTCAAATTTGACACTTTTCAAATTACAGTGTTTCACCTTTTAGCTTCAACTTTTGACACTTTTAACTTTCTAATGTTTCACCGTTCAGACAAGGAATTCAGCAATTTTAAGCATTCTCTTTCAGCTCTCTGCATTCACACGCATTTTCCGCTAGGAAATGCACTTTCTAGTTAGTGTGAATGCAGAGGCATTCACACTATTGTTATCCTACGTATTTATTAGTGTGAATGCAGAGGCATTCACACTATTGTTATCCTACGTATTTATTAGTGTGAATGCAGAGGCATTCACACTATTGTTATCCTACGTATTTATTATTATTAGTGTGAATGCAGAGGCATTCACACTATTGTTATCCTACGTATTTATTATTATTCTTATTCCCCCCTTTTTGTTGGAGCCTACTCCTTCCGCATACTTTGCTCTAGAAACACCATTCAAACGTCAAAACGTTCAGCTTTTTTTGCTTTAGGTTGCTTGTATTCAGCTTTTTGATATCTTTTATACTTTTTATAAAATTTAACTTTATTTAAAATATTTTTCCCATTGAAATGAATGGGGAGACTCTTCAAACCTCCTTCAAACTTAAGCTTTTTCAGCCTTTATAGCTTCAGCATACTTTCAGCTAGAGCAACCATTCAACTTTTAAACAATTCAGCACACTTTCAGCTTTTAAAAGATGTTTTCAGCTTATTCATATCTGTTACAGCTTTTTATTAATCACAGTTTAAGTTTATGAAGATTTTAGATTTTCACCTAATTCTGCTCCACTCTAGCTTCCCCTCTAGTTTTTCACATCTCAAACTTCTTCATTTATTCCTCTCTCCTAAACTAAACTTTAACCTTTATGCACAAAATTTATATTAAAGTAGTAGAGAAATTTGTCCTTTTTCCAAAGATGCAGTTGTTTCTTTCATATGACCTACGGTTTTTAAACTAGGAGGGCTAAACCTTAACGAGGGAAGAAAATTGCTCCATTAAGATCAATGCATTTCACCCAGAAGATACTGCTTGAAAATTATTTATTAAGGCTTTTTTACTCGCCATAACTCCAAAATTTTTTCACATATCGTTATCAAATTTACATTATAGTCTTCATTGAAGTCTTCCGCTTCTCACAAAGTAAGATTCATCTCGATATGTCTTACGGATCTTCTGTAATGTTTATTTGTTTGAGGCATGGTCAAAATCTGAGAAATGTCTCCTCGATTCAAAAAGTGGCAGTTGGAGCCAGCTGGGCCTAATTTGAATACTGAAATTTGATTGGCTAAGGCTGCCCCATAGACTTAGAATGGGCCATAGAGATGCATTGCTCCCATTCATTTCAATGGGGCCATTGTTTCCCATACAATCCTATTGTAAATATGCTTTTGTAATTGGTTCACAATGGAGAGTCATAGCAAGATTGAGGTTGCATATAACTAATCCAGCCAATCATTGCTTATGATTTAACAAAAATTCATCAAGCCACGCCCACTTTTCAACATCATTTTTGAATGTGAAATATCTTCTAAGTGGAACATCTTAGAGACATGGGAATTGTTTTATATTGATCTAGGTTGAATGTAGATTAAACATGATGTCACCAACTCATCCATAGCAACCAAATTATTTACCATAGCAACCAAATTAACACTTCTCTATCTCAGCCTAGGAAAATACCAGAGACACAGGAGTTGGTCTAAGTGACTTGTAGTTACACAGGGAACATTATATAATGTCAATGACCCCTCCATAGCAACAATACTGGTTACCATAGCAACCCAATTGACACATCTTTATCTCAGCTTTGGAAAATGATAGAGACACAGGAGTTGGTCTAAATGACTTGTAGTCACACAGGGAACATTATATAATGTCACTTACCCCTCCATAGCAACCATACTGGTTACCATAGCAACCAAATTGACACATCTCTATCTCAGCTTAGGAAAATGAGAGAGACACAGGAGTTGGTCTAAATGACTTTTAGTCACAAAGGGAACATTATATGATGTCACTGACCCCTCCATAGCAACCATACTGGTTACCATAGCAACCAAATTGACACATCTCTATCTCGGCTTAGAAAATGCCAGAGACACAGGAGTTGGTCTAATTGACTTGTAGTCACACAGGGAGCATTATATAATGTCACTGACCACTCCATAGCAACCATACTGGTTATCATAGCAACCAAATTGACACATCTCTATCTCAGCTTAGGAAAACGAGAGAGACACGGGAGTTGGTCTAAATGACTTGTAGTCACACAAGGAACATTATATACCGTCACATACCCCTCCATAGCAACCATTCTGGTTACCATAGCAACCAAATTGACACATCTCTATCTCAGCTTAGTAAAATGAGAGAGACGCGGGAGTTGGTCTAAATGACTTTTAGTCACAAAGGGAACATTATATAATGTCACTGACCCCTCCATAGCAACCATACTGGTTACCATAGCAACCAAATTGACACATCTCTATCTCAGCCTAGGAAAATGAGAGAGGCACAGGAGTTGGTCTAAATGACTTTTAGTCACACAGGGAACATTATATAAGGTCACTGACCCCTCCATAGCAACCATACTGGTTACCATAGCAACCAAATTGACACATCTCTCCCTCAGCTTAGAAAAGTGCTAGAGACATGGGGGTGAGTTTGTTTCAATAATGGTGACATCGATAACAATCACTGAGGTAACTAAACCATCCATAGCAACCATATGGTTACCATAGCAACCAAATTGGCATATCTCTATCTCAGTTTAGGAAAATGCTAGAGACACAGGGGTTGGTGTAATTTACCTGTAGTCACTCAAGGAACATTATATGATGTTACTGACCCCTCCATAGCAACCAGGCGTGTTACCATAGCAACCCAATTGGCATTTCTCTAACTCAGCTTAGCGAAATGCTAGAGACATGGGGGTAGGTTTAATTTACTCGTAGTCACACAGATAAGAATATATTATGTCAGTGACCCCTCCATAGCAACCATACTTATTACCATAGCAACCCAATTGATTGACATTTTCAACTTTACAATGTGTCACGTTTATTTTTATGTTTCAACTTTCAGCCTCCACTTTCAAATTTGACAATTTTAACTGTCTAATGTTTTAACTTTCAGCTTCCACAATTAATTTGACACATTTTACTTTCTAATGTTTCATATTTCAGCTTCCACTTTCAAATTTCTAATATTTTACCCTTCAGCTTCCACTTTCAACTTTACATATTTCAACTTTACATATTTCAACTTTACAATGTTTCAGCTTCAGCTTTCAACTTTTGACATTTTCAACTTTACAATGTTTCACCCTTTAGCTTCAACTTTCAAATTTTGACACTTTAAGTTTATGATGTTTTACCTTTCAGCTTCCTCTTTTAATTTTCAACACTTTCTACTTTCTAATGTTTCACCCTTCAGCTTCCACTTTTAACTTTTTATATTTCAACTTTAAAATGTTTCAGCTTCAGCTTTCAAATTTTGACACTTTTCAAATTACAATGTTTCACCTTTTAGCTTCAACTTTCAACTTTTGACACTTTTAACTTTCTAATGTTTCACCGTTCAGCCAAGGAATTCAGCAATTTTAAGCATTCTCTTTCAGCTCTCTGCATTCACACGCATTTTCCGCTAGGAAATGCACTTTCTAGTTATTATTCCGCTTCTTCTTCTTCTTTTTATTATTCCCCCCCCTTTTTCCAACCCTATCTACTCCCGCATACTTTGGCCTAGAAACACCATTCAAACGTCAAAACGTTCAGCTTTTTTCAGACTAGGTTGCTATTACGTTTCACTTTTCAAACTTTTATACTTTTTATAATATTTAACTTTATTTAAAATTATTCTTCCCATTGAAATGAATGGGAACTTTAAACTTCTTTCAACCTTTATAACTTCAGCATACTTTCCACTAGAGAAACCATTTAAACTTTACATAAATCTACACACTTTCATATAATAGATGTATATTTCAACTTATTTATATCTTGTATAGATTTTTATTAATCGCAGTTTAAGTTTAATGAAGATTTCCGACTTTCACCTATTTCTGCTCCACTCTAGCTTCCACTCTAACTTTTCACATCTCAAACTTCTTCATTTATTCTTCTCTCCTAAACTAAGCTTTAACTTTTATGCACTAAATTCATATTAAAGTAGTAGAGAAATTTGTCCTCTTTCCAAAGATGCAGTTGTTTCTTTCATAGGACCTACGGTTTTTAAACTAGGAGGGCAAAACCTTAACGAGGGAAGAAAATTGCTCCATTAAGATCAATGCATTTCCCCCAGAAAATGATGCTCCAAAGTTTTAAATTAAGGCTTTTTCTAACTCGCCATAACTCCTAGATTTTTCCACATATCGTTACAAAATTTACATCATAATCTTCATTGAGGCCTCCTGATTCTCACAAAGAAAGAATCATCTTGATATGTCTTACGGTTCTTCTGTAATGTTTATTTGTTTGAGGCATGGTCAACATCTGAGAAATGTCTCCTCGATTCAAAAAGTGGCAGTTGGAGGCAGCTGTTAATCAACTAATTTGAATAACGAAATTTGATTGGCTTAGCCTTCCCATAGACTCACAATGGGCCATAGAGATGCATTGCTGCCATTCATTTCAATGGGGCAATTGATTCCCATACGATCCTATTGTAAAATAGCTTTTGTAATTGGTTCACAATGGAGAGTCATAGCAACATTGAGGATGCATATAACTAATCCAGCCAATCATTGCTTATGATTTAACATAAATTCACCAAGCCACTCCCACTTTTCAACATCATTTTTGAATGTCAAATATCTTCTAAGTGGAACATCGTAGAAACATGGGAGTTGTTTTATATTGATCTAAGTTGAATGTAGATTACAACATGATGTCACTAACTCATCCATAGCAACCAGATTATGTACCATAGCAACCAAATTGGTAATTCTCTATCTCAGCCTTGGAAAATGCTAGAGACACAGGAGTTGGTCTAATTGATTTGTAGTCACACAGGGAACATTATGTAATGTCAATGACCCCTCCATAGCAACCATAATGGTTACCATAGCAACCCAATTGACACATCTCTATCTCAGCTTAGGAAAATGTGAGAGACACGGGAGTTGGTCTAAATGACTATTAGTCACACACGGAACATTACATAATGTCACTGACCCTTCCATAGCAACCATACTGGTTACCATAGCAACCAAATTGACACATTTCTATCTCAGCTTAGGAAAATGAGAGAGACACAGGAGTTGGTCTAAATGACTCGTAGTCACACAGGGAACATTATATTATGTCACTTACCCCTCCATAGCAACCATACTGGTTACCATAGCAACCAAATTGACACATCTCTATCTCAGTTTAGGAAAATGCTAGAGACATGGGGTTTTTTTTGTTTCACTCATAGTGACACAGGAAACATTAGATAATGTCAATGACATTTCCATAGCAACCATAATAGTTATCATAGCAACCCAATTGGCATATCTCTAACTCAGCTCAGGGAATCGCAAGAGCCATGGGGGGTTGATTCATTTACTTCAGAGTGACACTGGGAACATTCTATTATGTAAATGACCTGTCCAGAGCAACCAGACTTTTTACCATAGCAACGCAATTGGCATATCTTTATCTTAGGTTAGGAAAATGCTAGACAGAATTTCAACTTACTAATATTATACCATTCAGCTTCCACTTTCACCTTTTGACACTTTCAACTTTCAAATGTTTCACCTTTAGCTTCCACTTTCTACTTTTGACACTTTCAACTTTACAGTGCTTCTTCTTTCAACTTTATACGTTTTCAACTTTATAATGTTTCACCGTTCGGCCTCCACTTTCAACTTCTGACACTTTCACTTTCAAATCTTTCACCTTTCAGCTTCACTTTTCAACTTTTGAAACTTCTGACTTTCAAATCTTTCACCTTTCAGCTTCACTTTTCAACTTTTGAAACTTTCAACTTTCAAATCTTTTACCTTTCAGCTTCACCTTTCAACTTTAGATTTTTTTCCGATAGTTTCAGCCTGCTTTCATTTTCAGCTCTCTGCATTCACACGCATTTTCCGCTAGGAAATGCACTTTCTAGTGATTATTATTTTTTTTATTCTTATTCCCCCCCTTTTTGTTGGAGCCTACTCCTTCCGCATACTTTGCTCTAGAAACACCATTCAAACGTCAAAACGTTCAGCTTTTTTTGCTTTAGGTTGCTTGTATTCAGCTTTTTGATGTCTTTTATACTTTTTATAAAATTTAACTTTATTTAAAATATTTTTTCCCATTGAAATGAATGGGGAGACTCTTCAAATCTCTTTAAATCTTCAGCTTTTTTTCAAACTTCATAACTTCAGCATACTTTCAGCTAGAGCAATCATTCAAATTTTAAACAATTCAACACATTTTCAGCTTTTAAAATCTCTTTTCAGCTTTTACATATCTTTTACAGATTTTAATTAATCGCAGTTTAAGTTTAATGAAGAATTTGGATTTTTACCTAATTCTGCTCCCCTCTAGCTTACACTCTAATTTTTCACATCTCAAACTTCTTCATTTATTCCTCTCTCCTAAAGTAAACTTTACCCTTTATGCATAAAATTTATATTAAAGTAGTAGAGAATTTTGTCCTCTTTCCAAAGATGCAGTTGTTTCTTTCATATGACCTACGGTTTTTAAACTAGGAAGGCTAAACCTTAACGAGGGAAGCAAATTGCTCCATTAAGATCAATGCATTTCACCCAGAAAATAATGCTTGAAGGTTTTAAATTAAGGCTTTTTCTAACTCGCCATAACTAATAGAATTTTCCACATATCTTAAATTTTTTTTACACCATAATCTTCATTGAGGCCTTCTGCTTCTCACAAAGAAAGAATCATCTCGATATGTCTTACGGTTCCTCTGTAATGTTTATTAGTTTGGGGCATGGTCAACATCTGAGAAATGTCTCCTCGATTCAAAAAGTGGCAGTTGGAGGCAGCTGTTAATCAACTAATTTGAATACCGAAATTTGATTGGCTTAGCCTTCTCATAGACTCACAATGGGCCATAGAGATGCATTGCTGCCATTCATTTCAATGGGGCAATTGATTCCCATATGATCCTATTGTAAAATAGCTTTTGTAATTGGTTCACAATGGAGATTCAAAGCAACATTGAGGATGCATATAACTAATCCAGCCAATCATTGCTTATGATTTAACAAAGATTCATCAAGCCACGCCCACTTTTCAACATCATTTTTGAATGTCAAATATCTTCTAAGTGGAACATCGTAGAGAGATGGGAGTTGTTTTATATTGATCTAAGTTGAATGTAGATTAAACATGATGTCACCAACTCATCCATAGCAACCAAATTATTTACCATAGCAACCAAATTGACACTTCTCTATCTCAGCCAAGGAAAATGCCAGAGAATCAGGAGTTGGTCTAATTGACTTGTAGTCACACAGGGAACATTATATAATGTCAATGACCCCTCCATAGCAACCATACTGGTAACCATAGCAACCCAAATGACACATCTCTATCTCAGCTTTGGAAAATGATAGAGACACAGGAGTTGGTCTAAATGACTTGTAGTCACACAGGGGACATTATATAATGTCACTGACCCCTCTATAGCAACCATACTGGTTACCATAGCAACCAAATTGACACATTTCTATCTCAGCTTAGGGAAACGAGAGAGACACCGGAGTTGGTCTAAATGACTTGTAGTCACACAGGGAACATTATATAATGTCACATACCCCTCCATAGCAACCATTCTGGTTACCATAGCAACCAAACTGACACATCTCTATCTTAGCTTAGGAAAATGAGAGAGACACGGGAGTTGGTCTAAATGACTTTTAGTCACACAGGGAACATTATATATTGTCACTTACCCCTCCATAGCAACCATACTGGTTACCATAGCAACCAAATTGACACATCTCCATCTCAGTTTAGGAAAATGAGAGAGACACGGGAGTTGATCTAAATGACTTGTAGTCACACAGGGAACATTATATAATGTCACTGACCCCTCCATAGCAACCATACTGGTTAGCATAGCAACCGAATTGACACATCTCTATCTTAGCTTAGGAAAATGAGAGAGACACAGGAGTTGGTCTAAATGACTTGTTGTCACACAGGGAACATTATATAATGTCACTGACCCCTCCATAGCAACCATACTGGTTACTATAGCAACCAAATTGACACTTCTCTCCCTCAGCTTAGGAAAGTGCTAGAGACATGGGGGTGAGTTTGTTTCAATAATTATGACCCCCGTAACAATCACCGAGGTAACTAAACCATCCATAGCAACCATGTGGTTACCATAGCAACCAAATTGGCATATCTCTATCTCAGCTTAGGAAAATGCTAGAGACACAGGGGTTAGTGTAATTTACCTGTAGTCACTCAAGGAACATTATATGATGTTAGTGACCCCTCCATAGCAACCAGACGTGTTACCATAACAACCCAATTGGCATTTCTCTAACTCAGCTTAGCGAAATGCTAGAGAAATGGGGGTAGGTTTAATTTACTCGTAGTCACACAGATAACAATATATTATGTCTGTGACCCCTCCATAGCAACCATACTTATTACCATATCAACCCAATTGATTGACATTTTCAACTTTACAATGTGCCACATTTATTTTTATGTTTCAACTTTCAGCTTACACGTTCAAATTTGACAATTTTAACTGTCTAATGTTTTACCTTTCAGCTTCCACTTTCAACTTTACATATTTCTACTTTACAATGTTTCA